>AP028442.1:1560852-1841852 GCA_036509395.1 Antheraea yamamai
ATCACCGTATATTTTAATCATAATTTTAATTTTTCACCATCATCCCCTTTCGTGGATATAAAACCCTGATATCATTTTGATGGACGCACCAATTCGTTTGAAATATGCCCTGGACATTTTAATTTATGGACAGTGTATACGGATTATTAAAATTTACTGGCCGAGTGTCGAGCCTCCGGGCTTTATGGAGACATGAATCGACAGTGTAACGACTGTCCGTATTAAAAAGACAGCTGTTATTGTCTGGGGAACGTTACTTTTTAGTGTCCGCGGGTTAAACGATACGGTTTCTGTATTACTTCGTTCTCCCCTCGGCATAATAATGCGAAGACTCGTTCGCGATTTTATGTTTTCTTTGATACTTTTCTCATTACTACATTTAAATTCTATGATATTTCATTTTGTAGAAAACTGACACAAATAGGTTTTATATCGCTACTGATGTATTATTTTTTGAAGTGAAAAATTTTTAGGCGCGTTGAGCAGATTTTGGCAGGAGATAAATTTATGATTTCACCTCATGAGATGCTACGTGAGCATGAGCGGCCGTATTGGGCTTGTGCGGCTTGCGTCACACTAGCGACGCGTTGTATAGAGGCCTGTGTATATTTAATATTGATATTTAGCAAGCTCATTATACGTTTAATTGATTGATAGACCTTATAAATATGTATATAATTATTACTGCGAGTGCCAATAGGTATGAAAACCACACTAATGTTAATATTTTCAATAAAAAAAGTCTGAAATATAATATTGTCATTCACACCATAATTAAATTCAAAAGAGAACACATTTATTTCATTGTTTTGAGTGTTCAATTCTATCGGCAGTCCTTATGACTGCCTCGACTTTTTTATTAGTGGTACGTTTAGGCATGTTGCGTTCTAGGATTAGCCACTAACATCATCTGTATAATACGGTTTTATTTTATATAAATTATGTGCTTTGCTCACAATATATTCAGAATTTATTATATAATGGGAGAGAGGGGTGGTCGCAATTTGATACGAGTCATTTCTCGTTCCCGTGACGCGTTACATGAGCATTACATATAAAAGTCACAAAGATTCGTCAGTCATGATTTAGGTGGAAATCAGAGAGTCGCGGCAAATTCAAACTAAATGCCTCGAGATTAATGATTGCATGTTTGACAAAATTATCGAACGATTTGATAGCGGACTCCTTTTCCATCGACGAAGATTGATATGTATATAAAGGATGGTGTTAAAGTTGAGATGTAACTACCATACGCATGGGGATAAACTCGTTAGATTGACTCTATTTTAGTTTGACGAGTTTCGGGTAGTAGGGCGACACAACAACGGTTACTAGCGACGGACTGCCAGTCTTTGAGTGGTCACCGTTGTTCTTTGATTGTACTGTACTCTATATTTAGTACTATAGTAACTATTCCACACGAAACAAGTCGCTGTCCTGTGTTAGAGTTATAATATAGAATTTATAGACTGTCTAAATGATCTATATAACACTGAATTAATTTTTCAAATCGGACCAGTAGTACCTGAGATTAGCGCGTTCAACCAAACAAACAAACAAACCCTCCAGCTTTATAATATTAATATAGATACATTTGAATAATAATTTGAACAATAATAAAAATAATTACATCGAATATAACTCAAGTTACTATTCCCATACATAAATTGTTGATACGGGCAAAAGATACTGCGACGCAAATTGGACAAACACAAAAACAAAAACAGAAATTACAGTTAAATTGACAATTTTAAAAGCTATCGTTGCATCAACTGAGTTGAGGTTTATCGGTTTGCGGGTCGTTAACCTAGTTCTAAGTAAAGTAGTCCAAGCAAAGCTTAACATGGACTGTCCGTGATAGAAGTCCATTGAAGCGATAACGTTTGAAGGAATTTACGCTACAGCACGCCTGCACGCGATACGTGTATGGGTAGACACGAATAAACTGGTAATCTATAGCACTCGTATTAGTTTATTTATATTATAGTACCTAGTACTAGAAACCGTCTGCGATTTTTTTCTATTTCAATGTTAATATAAAACACACTAAAAATAGAATATAACCTAGCGTCACTTAGTAGATAGTTATATTAAAATTAATAACAGAAAAACCTTCTCCAAGAAAAACACTTACGTATGCCAACAAAAATGGTAATTGGTTAAACAAAAATAGACCTTATCGAGAAAAATTTGGTAAATTTTATTTCGTTTGTATTTCGTTTCAATCGTATGTAAATCAACAAAATCTTTTACTGAAAAAAGTACGAATTTATTTTAAACTAGATTCTGTCCGCGACTTCGTCCACGTGAAATAGTTACTTTGGGCTAACGCTAACTTTAATTCGCGACTTCGTTTACGTAGAAGGTGAAAATATTTTTAGATAATATGTAGGTTAACCCCGATTTTGAAACATTCTTATAGGTGCTCCGCTCTCATGTTTGGTTGAACGCATTAATCTCAGGAACTACTAGTCGGATTTAAAAAAATCTTTCAATGTTAGAGAGCTCATTTATCAAGGGGGGCTATAGACTTTATATTATCACGCTGAGATCATTAGAAGCGGAGGCTTTTTTCCTTTTGAGTGCTTCCGCTGCGTGTTAACGTTAGCCCAAAGTAACTATTCCATGCGGACGAAGTCGCGGGCAGAAGCTAGTATAATATAGAAGTACAGATATAAAATTTTAAATCTCCGAAATATATTACAATCGAAAAATAAATACGAAATCAATTTGCTTTTAAAAGCCTTTGTCCCAATGAAAAACTGTGTCACAATTCGTAGAATATTATTATAGTATTTAGTTTTGGAAAGTGTGTCGCAGCCGTCATGTGTGGTGGCGTGTTTCGAACGTCGCTTGACAATGGGATATCAATCCCAGTCGTAACAATAGAACGCGAGCCGCGCGACATTACACTGCGGTACTCAATCACCGAGCTAAAGCTTTGTTTGTACCCACGCGAGGCTGGTGCTTCCATTCTATACCATATTCTTAATTACGTCGCTATCGCTCGTTTATTTATATTCGGCTGACCAATCTATTTATATATTTTCTAATATATAAAAATCCAATGTCATAAAGTTTGTCCACGATGAACTCCGAAACTACTCAACCGACTCCATGAAAGTTGGCGTCTATGTATAATTTGATCCAACTTCAGACATAGAATAATTTATATTTCGAGTAACGGCCTCAATATATATATATATTGAGTACAAAATAAATAGTTGTCAATATTGATTATTGTTATTAATTGTAAGTTTCATCAGTCTCGAACAGATGGCGCTTTAAATAAGTTAGTTGACAGAAAATTGTAGGACCGACTGTTTGGATATGGGTATAGGCATAGGTAGTATGGATATAGGTGGTAGAGCTACGCTGAAGCTATTAATAATTTCAGCATGAATCGGTCGGCTCGACCGGGTTAGTATCACCCTCTCACAGAACACTGACGTGAAGTAACAGTGCTTGGTCAGCGTAGTCAGTTCGAAAAAAAAAAATCCTCGTCATACAACCCATAATACAAGCGGTAGAACATACATGAAGAGGCGAAGTCTCTGCTTATTATTGATGGTTCGATACAGTTTGTGAATTTGGGATCGTCAATGATTCTCATGGTTTCTCATCGTCTTTGAGCCGAGTCAAATGGTCCAAATGTAATCGAGCCCAATTTTGTGTGTCTCTACGAGCCCATATATTAATGCCTTAAGGAAGTAAGACAACTTGTGGCCTTTATAAATTTGAGTGTAATTGTCTTTTAGATTGATAATTATTATAAATGTTAATGCTCTTTTGGCTTATACTGAAACGTACGCCAACGTAAGTATTACTCACTAGCGATACCGCAACACGTGTAAGGAGAATTTTTTACATTAGGCACCCAATGCAATTAACATATTTAATTAGAAAATAAAAATTAATATTATATTTTAAAAATGTAAAACTACTGAATGTGGGAAAACATAGAACTGTGCATTTCGCAAAGTTTTAAATCACCAATACGTGATGAGCTAGCACGGTGATTATACCCATACCTTCTTCCGGGAAGAGGCCTATAGTCCTGCAGTAGGTTTCTTACAGGGTGATGGTGATGATAAATTAATATAACAATATTTATTGTGTATACTTAGGATTACTAAGCATATAAAATACCATAATATATATATAGACTGTTTTTAGATAAACGTTTCTGTATCTTGATGTATCTGATATGGTTTAAGCTAGCGTCAGCAGTGAAAGCGCCCGGGAAATATTTTTACGACTTGATTGCAATCCATTGAGTTTTTTTTATTAATACGGTATACTGGCGTTATGGATATAAAACATTCAGAAGAAATTCTTTCAGCCTTAATACAAAACCGGATATCTCGGAATTTGGAATCGCTAATACGTTGTGGGCTAGCGTGGAGGTTACACCCCATAGCATAAAAAAATTAATAAAATATATTTGACCTCACATTTATCTTCTTAGTTCTATATAATACTAGATGTACTCGCGACATCGTCCGCGTGATCTCTTATGTAATAAAGTAAATTTTCAAAAAAAAGTATTAACCGACTTCAATATCAATCAAAAACCCATAAGGCACTAAAAAGCGGGAAATAAATAGTTTATCAAATTAACCAAATTAAATAAAACATATGAATATGTGTGCTACCTAGAGATGTATTGGAAGTCGGTGCCAACCGAAATTTCAAATTTGTTCCAGGTAGAGTATTACAGAGGCGCGAGAGTGGACTTAAACTTTGTACCTATGTAGATGATATGATTTTCGGTTCGCACCGACTTCCAATACATCTCTAGGTAGAACACATATGTTTTATTTAATTTGGTTAATTTGATAAACTATTTATTTTCCGCTTTTTAGTGCCTTGTGGGTTTTTGATTGATATTGAAGTCGGTTAATACTTTTTTTTGAAAATTTACTTTATTTTTCCATTTTTAGTGTACATAAATATATTTTACTAGCAGTGCCCGCGAACTCCGTTCCGCCTTAAGTATATTAAAATATGCGCATTTTTGCGGTATGGTATCTATCAGTATGGTATGCGATATGGTTTTAATTGGTTGTACAATAAGTAACGTTTGGTACGAACGCAACCTTATCAATAATACGCGATAGTTTCTACCACCAACTCGGCTACCATCGCTTCACACATAATACACCTTAAGTAATGTAATTACAATGCTTGCGTCATGTTGCAACACAGCAACGAACATAAGCACAATAGGCTTCTAAGAATTGAAGAGTTTTTTTTATAATATTGGTGGCAAACGAACATACGGGTCACCTGATGGTAAGTGATCACGGCCGCCCATGGACACCTGCGACACGAGAGGAAACACAGATGCGTTGCCGGCCCTTAAGAAAGGAGTAGGCTCGTTTCTTGAAATTTTTTTACTTTGTCACGGATCCCATAATCAGAACCTAACCAAACTCTCATCAAACTACCCTTGAAGTACGTCCTTTCCAATAAAAAATTAATCATCCAAAATCGGTTAGCGTCATATTGAGTTATTCGTCTATTTGTCGTGTACATACTTAATGCAAATTTAAAACTTATACGGTTTTGCATTTTCTTACTTTGTCACGGATCCCATAATCAGAACCTAACCAAACTCTCATCAAACTACTCTTGAAGTACGTCCTTTCCAATAAAAAATGAATCATCGAAATCGGTTAGCGTGATATTGAGTTATTCGTCTATTTGTCGTGTACATACCTAATGCAAATTTAAAACTTATACGGTTTTGCACTGGATGCCGTTGTCGGAACTGGACCAAATTAAAATGAGACCACACGGGAAGTACTAGCTTCCAAATAAAAAAAGAATAATCAAAATCGGTTCATCCAGTCCAAAGTTATGAGGTAACAAACATAAAAAAAAAAAAAAAAAATACAGACGAATTGATAACCTCCTCCTTTTTTTTTGAAGTCGGTTAAAAAAAAATACAGATGAATTGATAACCTCCTCCTTTTTTTGAAGTCGGTTAAAAAGGCGAGTCTGTCGTGTCATTAGGGACATTCTTGCTCGGTCGTCTTTCTGGAAGGTTGTATTGCGTGGTTGTTGTTGTATTGCGTGAGTTTTTTCCAATTTACATTGTTATTTGTATTTCTCTGGGTTTTTATGAATTATTGTGTTAATTGAGTTATTTAATTGTCTATGTGAGTTCTCGTGTTATTGTGTTATTATTTTTTATATAAATCCATTTCTGTTATCTAAAAATATATATATTCAGGAATGATTGGCGATATTTCTAGCAACCCTCACTAGGTATATATAGGAAGCTTGCGGTCATTAGAATGTTCTAGTAATTCGATTTAGCAGGCGGCCAAAACCGCAGGCCGTTGTTTCTACAATTCCGACGTTCCATTTTAATGTTCCATTATGAAATTTTGTTCGTTGAAAAATGTCGGCTTCGCTGTTAAATACTTTATGTCCGAACTCTAAGTACTCGCGAAAGTTTTTGAGTGACTTCTTAAAAGTCGGACCTTTTTACTCAGCCCCTGAGGGCTATAAACTTAAAGCTTTTATTGTAGCTACTACAGTTTTTAATAATTTATATTCGAAAATGTACAGTACCTAATAATCACTAGATCTAAATCATTACATAGTATAAAACAAAGTCCCCTACCGCGTCTGTCTGTCTGTCTGTTCGCGATAAACTCAAAAACTACTGAACGGATTTTCATGCTGTTTTCACCGATGGATAGAGTGATTAATGAGGAACGTTTTAGTATATAATTTGTAAAGGATTTTTTCATAGGCGGGACAACGTCTGGCGGGACAACGTCTGCCGGGTCCGCTAGTCTATACATATAACAGGAATGTAAATCTAACGTGTCTGTAGTTTCTCGATTTTAGTGAAAAATATTGTTGTAGGTGTCTAAGAATAAGTAATTAATACGAAAAAGTAATACATTTCAATCATTATTAGAAATGTCTGTCTGTTTGTATGAACACGCATCACTGCTTAAGTACTGGATTCACAATAAAACCACCACAACAACAACAAGAAAATCATAGAGCATATCCTCGAGATTAACTTAGTCTTTGTTTAAAATCGGTCCCCTGTATCAAAAGTTATTGTAATTTGAATGACGGCTCGAGTTAAGTACGAGAGAAGAGTTGTAAGTAGTTTGTACTAATATTAAAAGCTGGAGGGTTTGTTTGTTTGGTTGAAAGCGCTAATCTCGGGAACTATTGATTCAATTTGAAATATTATTTCAGTGTTAAATAGCACATTTATCGAGGAAGGCTATAGGCTATACATCACGCTAAAACCAACGGAACACCAATGGACAATGTTTCAAAATATATTTTTTTTCCTTTTGAGAGCTTCCACTGCTTTTAGTTAACTATTCCACACTGACGAAGTCGTGGACAGATTCTAGAATATAAACAAAATGATAGAGGTCTGTCATTGTGTGCGTATCACTCAAGAGGTGATGATTACATTTTGACCACTCGTTTGGTATTATTTTTTAGGCACTGGATTCTTATCTATAACTAGCTGTGCCCGCGACTCCGTCCTCGTGGAACCTAATATAAACAAAATAGTTACTAATAAAATCTTTTGAATGTATTAAGTCCATTTACTTATCTACTTTCGATAGAGTAAACCGATTTTAATGAAACCAAGGTTCGAGGATATTGTTAGCAATCTAACATAAAGTGTGTGTGTAATTTAAAATGTTATGTTGACAACTTTTTCTTCTTTACGGCTTACCGAATTAGCGAATACCTACGTGTCTCTTTTAATAAAGCGAATATATATAAATACAAGATGTTAAAGGCTTCTTTATTAATATGAAAAACCAGAGACATAAGCAATAGGAGGGCTGCACAGATATGCTTTATGATTCTGTTGGCGAGGTTTTATCGGGAACGTAGTAATTTAGCAGTGATGCGTATTCAAACAAAACAGACAGACATTTCCAAAAATGATAAAAATATATTATATTAGTTATTAAAATTAAAAACCTAAAAGTACAGACACGTTAGATTTACATTCTTATTATATGTATGTAGATTATCAAGATAACTTTATATATATAATTTGTCTGTCCATGTGACTCCTCTTAAACTGCTGGACAGATTTTGATGCAATTTTTTGTGTGTTCAGGTGGATTCAAGAATTGTTTAAATTTACAATTGGACCCGGTACGTGGCACTGCAGTTGAATTTTAGAGTTATTTTTATTATCAACGCAGGACGACGTCCGCTGAGCCCGCTAGTTTAATATAAAGTTGTTAATGTATTAAAAAACTACGATTTTTATCGACGTTACACGTTCAGAGATGTGTGTTTTCTTACCGTATAGAAGTGAGGCAAGCATTGTGATACTTATGTTTGTTCCTTTCTAAACAACACAGATAAAGTCGCGGGTATCATTTATTATAATATCCATCTGAATATTATTCGTCACTAGATGGCACTTTACTTTTGCATCGTTTAACAGTACAGCCGTGAAATTTGGTACACTTGCCGATATTTTAACACAAAGTATACATATTGATACGAAACATATTAAAATAAATAAATATTGCGTGTATCAGAGTGTACATGTGGAGGAAGTGAAACTTCTTTGGTTTATATGTATTAAAATATATGAGAATGTTTATAAACTATATACTAAGGGGGGGG
Organism: Antheraea yamamai; assembly: GCA_036509395.1. Classification (NCBI taxonomy): domain Eukaryota; kingdom Metazoa; phylum Arthropoda; class Insecta; order Lepidoptera; family Saturniidae; genus Antheraea; species Antheraea yamamai. The sequence continues at coordinate 1,569,499 of AP028442.1, forward strand.
GGGGGGGGGGGAGAGGGGAGTGCTTGCATTGTTGCGTTTCGTTCGGTCAGTGAGATCGCCGGAGGCCCACCTCCTCTCTCCTCACTCCCCTCTCCTCACTCCCCTCCCTCCCTTTTTCCCAAACACAGGCTAGTAACGCACTTTCGACTCCTCTGGTGTTGTTAGTGTCTATGGACGGTGGTGATCACTTAAAGTCAGGTGACCCACCTGTTCGTTTGCCTGCTATGAGATAAAAAAATGACGTTTCCTATTTTAGTAATATTTGATTATATTATATTGATTATATTATACTGTTTAGGAAATGAATTTAGGAGGACTGTATCTACCACTCACCCGCACTAGGAGATCCTCTTCTTCGGAGTACCCCGGCTTGGTTCGTGGCTTAGATCGCTGATTTTGATATAATAGGACTTAAGTCTACACTGGCACTTGGTTTCTTTTAACGGTTTGTTAGATATTTGTACCGGTTTTGCAATTGTTTATACGCAGATCACACAGAGCGGTTTTGTATGTTGCTAGATTCAAAGTTAACTCAGTTGCCATAGAGGGCAGCACTTGCGAACGTTTTAAAGGTGCGTTCACGAAAACCAGTGGACAGATACATTCCTTTCAAACGATTAATAGCATTTAATATCAAAAAAGATTTGTGCTAACATATCAATTATTACAGATAACAAAAGTACGGAACAATAACTACATATGTTTTCGATTCTGAATTAAAATATGTTTACAGTATGGTTAACAAACTAGAAGGTTTTAAAAATTTGACGCGCTCCTCCGAATATCCCATTGACCATTTTGATGGGGTCCTTCAAATGAGGCGTGAAGAGGCACATGTGCAGGTCGGCATGATAGCGACGACTGCCGTTGTTATTTAACACCGACGGTCGCCGTTACTTATGGACTGTACTGTACTTTCCATCAGGTACCGTCCAGTCACTGCCGAACCAGTTTAAATAAAAAAATATATAAAAAAAGTTACAATAAAATAAATAAAGCTGTCGAATTTATACTTCATTTAATAAGCTTTTTAATAATAAGGATATATTTTTTTTTTGGAAAAAATATATTTAATTTTTTTAATTTGAAATTGATGAAGTTAGATAACAGTGTATAGATATTCTTTGCCGAGTTTCATACGAGGCGTGGAACTTTACTTAGGAGTTATAGGAAAATCAAAATTACTTTATTCAATTTAGGTCTTAAGCAGGCGCCTATGAACGTCAAAACTACCACCGGTTTGAAAAACTACCTAATCATCGAAAAGAGCCGGCAAGAAACTCGATCTGGTTTATTTTTCAACATATATTATATATTTAAAATACATGACACGTCACAGTAGTTACAATGTCGAAGACAAGCGCCTTCTTCCGGCTAACGCGAGATTATATAAACCTTCAATTGAACATATTGCTTATTTAATTTTGTTTAATAATAGAATCTATATATTAAGACGTGAAGCAAATACTTTGTACCCCTTTTTAGGCGAACTGTGCGAACGGGTGAACGTGAAATTTGGCTTAGTTAAGGTTTATATGGAGGAGAAGTGTATTTTTTTAATATAAAATGCATTGAAAACACATCAAATTAATTAAAATATACATTACACACACTACTGCTTGATTGACACATACCATAAACACACATATAAATGAAAATGACGTTTCGCCATCCTTCATTTTACTCTTACGTTCCAATTACCTTTTTTCATCCTACATTCAATATTTTTAATATGACTAACGTTCCAAACCTTACATACCCTTTGAAATTAACCGGTCAAATTGTAGGTTAATTTTATAATAATATAATATGTAAATTCATAATATACATTAACAATTTACCTTTAGTAAATTTATGAAACCGCTGAAATAATTATTATTCTTTTTGGTCTTATTGAATGTAATAATGACTTATGGTCGAATTTCGACCACTAGTTAAATTTTAATGTACTTAAAATTGCTCTTTGACAAAATAACCTCGATAACGTTAAAACTGAAAATAAAGAATTACGCCAGAATTTCATCTACTAGACCATTACATATATTTTTTAACAAATAATAACAATGTATAAAGAAATAATAATTAAATTCGAAATATTAAAAGCAAGAGCTGGACAAACATAACACAGGAAGACGTTTAAAGTGCACTTAGGTTAATATTTTATAGCTTCACGTAGTACGTGCCTCGGAGACATCGTGGCGGATCATCAGAAATTAGTAAAGACATTATTTTATTCCATGCACAAGTTAGAGTGACGGAGGCACGGTGCCAGGTTTTGGATATTTTCAAAGTTAAGCTGGAGTTTTTGGCGGGATCTAAGTCTGTCATATAGTGTTTTTTAAATTTTATTCATAACCTCGTGTTTGACGTGGATATACATTCTTTTGCTATATTCGCAACATTTCGGCCATATACTGATTATTGAAGTTACACTTCTTATGGCATGGTCGGGGAAAATTGTTGTTGTTACGCGTTACATGTAAGGTAGGTTTTTTTATATGTGTAAATCTGTACACAAAACAGTAGTATAAAAATGTATATTTAAGTATTTATACTACACTAGTGGACCCGGCGGACGTTGTCCCGCCCCGCGCCCTGAAAATAAAATAAATATTGATAAATTATATACACAAACCTTCCTCGTGAATCACTTTATCTACAGGTGAAAATCTAATGAATATCCGTAAAGTAATTTCTGAGTTTATTGCGAACAAACAGACAGACAGACGTAACAGAGGACTTTGTTTTATAATATGTAGCGATGACTTCGTATATTTTCTAAGCATTCTCATATATTTTCAAGAAGAAGTTTCACTTCCCTCTTGTGTACACACTAATATACGCAATATTTTTTCTAATTGTCTATACTATCTACTAATAAATTCTTTTATTAGGCATCTCGTTATATTAGCGCTATTTTGCATAATTTTAGAAATCTTATCCTATGCCGTTCTGGGAACACAATTATATATTATTAGCTAGTAAGTTTTTAAGTTGCAGAAAAGTAGTCTCCGCTGGTATGGTCACATAAGTTGCAGGCCTCCAGACTACGTCGGAAATAGATGTCTTAACATTATCGTACAAGTCCTTAGGTCTCGCGGCAGGCCCAAAAACGCTGGATGGACGTGGTGAATGCGGACATAAGGGAGAACCACCTCACACAAAAGGATGCCGAAGACCGAGCAAAGTGGAGAAAGCTAATTAGCAAAGCAGACCTTGGCACCAGACCGGTATGACGCTAGGTTGATGGAAGAGTTAACCGATTTTAACGAAATCAAGAGTAAATGTTACTCGAGGATATGCTTTATGATTTTCTTGGTGAGGTTTTATCGTGAACGTAGTACTTTAGCAGTGATGCGTTTTCAAGCAAACAGACAGATAGACTGGCAGACATTTCTAAAAATGATTGAAATCGATTTTATTATTTATTCCAAGACACCTGCAACAATCTTTTTCACGAAAATCTAAAAAGTACAGACAAGTTAGATTTACATTCTTATTATATGTATAGATAGAAAACCATATGACACGGTATTCCTTAACTTTACTCAACATAGTTTTTAGTTATATTTTAAACTAGCTGTACCCGCAGCTCCGCACGCGTTTTTTTTTATTCGTATTAAAGAATTATAAAATTGTAAGACTATGTACAATCATAGAAATGCTCTTTAAAAGCAATTGTAAGTACGACGCGCACGCCACTTACAGTAACGTGTAACGTGTACATTAGATATATAAATACTAACAGCGTGCCAAAAGAGGTTTGTCATCAGCAACATATTTGGAACCTTAACCCACAATACAACTACCTCAGTTCTCACTTACACTATATAAGGAACTAATGAAACAATAACTCAAAATATTATTATAAAGATTTATATTTACATTACATTTAATATACATTGCGATTATAATTAAGATTTTGTGACTATACAAAAAATAAACGATTGTCTGTTCCGTAAGAAATTGTATTATGGAACTCTTTACGTAATACGTTTATAATCTAAGATCTTATTAGGAAGACCTCTATATCATTAAAGTTATTAATAATTATAATGTCGAATTCTAAACAATAAGCTGATAATTATTTCTCTAATTAAAAATAAATAATGAGTTAAAATCTTGTTAAATTTCATGCAGACAAAGTCACGGGTAACAGCTAGTCTAAAATAGAATAACCTCAATTACGTTTTATAAGGTTCGCTATCTACCAGTGAAAGTCCCGTAAAAATCGGTCTAACCGTTTTGGTGATAGCACAGCGGGCGAAGCCACGGTTAACAGCTAGTATAAACTAAAATTACTTGAATTACTTTTTATAAGGTCAGCTATCTGCTAATGAAAGGCTTGTGAAGATCGGTCGAACCGTTTTGGAGATAGCACTGTGGGTGAAGCCACGATTAACAGGTAGTATAAATTAAAATTGCCTAAATTATTTTTTATAAAGTCAGCTATCTGCCAGTGAAAGTCCCGTGAACATCGGTCTAACCGCTTTAGAGATAACACTGCGGGCGAAGCCACGGTTAACAGCTAGTATAAATGAAAATTGCTTAAATAATTTTTTATAAGGTCAGCTATCTGCCATTGAAAGTCCTGTGGAAATCGGTCCAACCGTTTTGAAGATAGCATTGCGGACGAAGCCGCGTTTAACAGCTAGTCTAATTTAAAGTAGCCTAAGTAACCCGCTGTAATTTTTTCTATCTGCCAGTGAAATTCCCTTCAAAATCGGTCCAGCCGTTTCGGAGTTTACCCGGAACAAACAGACAGACAGACTGACAAAAATTTTAAAAATTGCATTTTTGTTATCAGAAGCGTGTATACTTTCATACCCAATCAGTCAAAAATTTTTATTTTGATATTACATACAGACACTTCATTTTTATTATATGTATAGATAGAAGAAGAAGATAGATATAGATTTTGTACACCAATAAATTTAAACGCTACTGTACAAGGCAATTAAACCATCATACTTACATTTTTAAGATCAGTAAAGGGTCAACGGATGTTACAGGGATTCTTTTAAAAGATTCATCCTCTTTGAAAAAAGATTAGTTATTAACCGCGTCAACACATTCGGCTATTTATTTAGTTGATATTTTTTTGTAAAAGCAAAATAAAATTCAGTTTTTGTTACGTGAGTCCTTAATTACGCAGGGGTCCGCCCTTATATTTGTTCGCGGTTGTTCCAACGAAATAGGGTTACAAATAATTAATGACCCGCTCGTGCTTTTTGTATAGTGTCTTGTTTTCTCATTCCTTCTTTAATCTCGAAATATGAAATTTAAATAATAAAAATTCTGCGTCTGTTTGCTTTTCAAGAGCAGATATTTCATATAGAATTTTTCTTGTAATTAACTTTCTTTCCTAAACTGTACCACTTATGTTTCAATAACGGATTACGCTACTGCGTTATTGTTACAACAGTTGTTTATTATTCTGCTAATTTGCTATTTTCTATCACATTTCAATGATTAAAGGGAATTCTTTTATCGTTTGTTTAACATTATAGAACTTTGAGTAGAAGTAATGTGTATTATTCTCTTTTGCACATCTATTGGTTTATCATACTGCTTTCTCATTCATACATTGTGATAATGAAAATAACGAATTACCAACTGGATAATGATGATTTTAACAATTTTTTATACATTCCATAGGGATAATGGATTACACTACTAGTTGTTGAAATAATAAATAAGTCTAATCTATATGTATATAATAACTTAATTTTTGTATGCACAACGCAACGTTTCGGCAGTATTTTGAAGAGTTAGTACCTATCTACCTGACAATTGTAGCAACGATACGAATGGTAACAGCACTTCTAAAATATAACAGGTTATCATTTATCACGTATGAAGTAGCAGTGATAAAAGATATCATTTCACTGCGATTATTAAAATAACTACGATCTCCACACTTCCCTTTAAATAATGAAATTACGACAACATTTGTAATTGAAATCACGGAACTGGCGTCAAATAGTTTTATGTACATACCGTAAATTTACTTTATGCATGCGAGTCACTCCGCATACGTCAATATGTGTGCCGATAACCCAACATGAGCTTAGTGTACATCAGTTTACTTAGGACACGTAGATCACATAACGTTTTAATAATCCGAATATGAAAACAAAACGTTCTCGACGTTGAGCGCTATATTTTCAATTCAAACCGTTTACTGTATAATATTTGCTTATCTGTTTATTCATCACAGCTTTGATGTTCCTCTTTATCTATTTGCAATTTGAAATTTAAGCAAACCTCATTAATATTTAAAAAATTATACACTTGAATGTTCGTGTTTACTATTTCACGCAAAAATTACTAAACGGGTTTTGATGAAGCTTTATAGTATCAAAAAGTCAAACAAAAAAAAAACTTTATTCAATTTAGGCCCTGAGAAGGCACTTATGAACGTTAAAGCTACCACCGGATCGGAAAACAACGCAGTCACGGAGAAGAGCCGGCAAGAAAATCGATCTGGTTTATCTTTTCACGTTATATATTTCTACAAAATATAGATTGACATTGATAGACATTCGATTTTAGTGGATGCACAGTGAGAGGCGTCATTTCCAGATGTTACCATTCATTTATAATAATTATGTGTCACATATTTTAATATATAGCTTACGCATAATAATGGGACATACTATTTTTTTATACTTTATAGGTATTAGCATTTGACCACAATCTCATCTGATGTTAAATGACGGCGTGGTCTATAATCGTAGACATGCTAAACCTGTACGAGGCTGACTCGCAAGTGTAGCTGCCGAAACAATAACAACAACTGCCAACAGGTCCATGGCGACATATACTTGAGGTTGGTAGATAGCTAGGAGGGCTTAGAAAAGCCCCTAACATCATGCTATGATTTCATCGCAATGTTGTCCTTCACTGGAAGCTCCAATTCAGTTGCTAGGATGCAGTTATCCTAAGTCCATTGAAGTGGTGTCCAAACACGTTATTTCTGTACCCAGTTAATAAGGGTTTCTATCACCCAATCGATATCGTTAGATTGTTATAAAAGTCGAGTCCGAAAATATCAAAATATAAGCAAAATTGTGTCGACGATTCTTTATGCCTTGCCATTGCCCTAACATGTCCTTGAAGTTGGAAGCATCCTATACTAGCTAATAGGGGTGTGCGAATAATTCGTACTTACGAATTATTCGTTCCGAACCGAATATTAATATTCGATTCGAAACTCGAATCGAATAATTCGAAAATTCGAATAATTCCAAAATTTTCGAATTATTCCAAAATTTTCGAATTATTCGGGAACTTTCGAATAATTCGAATTTTTTTCAGGGTTTCTTATTTTCAATTTTCGAATAAAAATTTAACAGTCAATATGATTGCCTTTTTTTTACGGCACTTCAAAAAATTACCTGAAATTCATGCATCTAGACTAGAATACCCCCTTAATTCGCGAATTATTCGAAATTATTCGAATAATTCGAAAATTCGAATTATTCGATTCGAATTTCGAATCGAATATTGATATTCGATTCGATTCGATTCGAACGATATTCGCACACCCCTACTAGCTAAGTCTAGCTTTCAAATAACGAAATATTTCAAATATATATTACTAGCTGTGCCCGCGATAACGTCCGCGTCAAATTTCAATTATAAACATAGTGATTAATAAAATCATAGGATTGTTTTCTGTATTACAACATGACATCGACGTTTTACTTGGCCTAACCCTTTGTGAACGGTTTTGTTCTCGAGACGCAGCATTGCACTACTGCATCTAGTTGTACATCGTATATATTTGGAAAACATTATAGCTACGTTCAGTCTTGCCGGATGCACTGAGAGAGGTATTAGTTCCAGACAGCAAAATCGTTCACATAGTGATCTACCCTATAATAAGCCTTTATACATCAAAACACGCTTGACATGCTGCTTCAACTAGCTATACGGCAAATCGATAAAATTTGCGGCTTTGGTTTAAAAATTAACACTATTTATCTAAAAAAATATGAATGGTCTTACTGAGTCTAAAACATGAGACCACCAATTTGTCACACCAATTTCTTTTTAGTATTTAAGCTATGTCAGTTCTTTATTAAATTTCGCTATACTAAGTTGTTTGCAGACATATATTAAATTATCACTAATGTATTAAGAGGACAAAGTTAAGGTACCCAATTTCAGAAATTTACTGAATGATTCACGGGTCACCATATTATAAATTGCGCGTACTGACCATTATATAAGTAAAATATACATATATATGAATGTGATATGTATAAAGCGTGCCCCAAATGTTATACCGATGTATAAACGATTACCATACCAAATTACCGTCAAAATCCGCCGTAGTATTTGCGTGAATCCTCTAGAAATGATTCTAAGCCCCATCGGAGTATTTTTGCTTTAAAATATTTAATGTACAAATTTCGTCACGTTACCCTTTTATGATATATATAACAAGTACATAAGCGTTTTAGTAACATTTCCATTTATCGTTGGATATACCAACGTTGATAGTAATTACGGGTTCATCAAAACTTCTAACAACTTTCGAACAAACCGTTAAGCCTCTACACGTATTCGTATATATATTAATTAGCAATTGATTATACTTAGATTGTATACCGAATTAACCGCTTACTGGAAAATTCTGAGAAATCATTTAACTTGCAAGATATCAAAGAGTAATATTTAGTGACAAACGTTACAACAATGCAATGAAAAATATGACTTTGAATCAACGCAATGCGTTATAATATATTGATAACATATGATATAGCAGCCTTTTGAAATACTGTATCGATTAACGTGGATTTTAATCCCTACAATGATCTGGAGCCTTCGTTAGTGAAGAAAATAATCGTGACAAAGCAGCCATAGTAGAGTGGTAAAGCATTTTATAATACCAATGTGACTAAGCTGCCACTGTCAAATTGAAAATATGTCACAACGCACCAACGCAGTTACACCTGAGCTCCAGCATTCCTCTGTGTTTAGCGTATTATTTTTTAACGCATTGTCACTCTGTATTGGGTGTGATTGTGGCTAAACCCTAAAACGAATTCTCAATTAAGTAAATCTATGTGATGCAATAACCATAGCATATAGGTCGACTATATTCTGCTACTGGTTATAAACGTATCGGTCTGTTCTAGACAGTGCAATGGAGAACCAATTGCTTATTAAAGTTACACATTCAGAATTAGCGTTGCTTATAATCTGGAGGGATTGTTCAGCTTTAATGATGTGGTAAGTATTAATTGTTATGTTAAGATTCTTGAATGAGGATCTGAACAATAAATGTTTATAGATTTTGTACAAAATAAATCTTTATATTCAGTGATAGCACATACTTTTTACTCTGAGAAAATGAAAGCTATACACAAACGAGAGTTCAATTGTTTCAAATTGCAAACTCCCAAAGTGAAACTTAGATAATATCAAGTGAATCAGGGTTTGTTCTGCGTTTCGTTGAACACATTGCGATTGTTTCCGTTTATGTCGCCATTAAAACTTTGCCAGACGTTTTGGTAATACCGGCAAACGTAAACGTAATAGAATGCAAAATATATGGAAGACTTTGTTTCTCGCAAACTATGTTCAATATTAGCATACTATATGATACTGAAATGACTGTAATAGACTTCTTCATTCAGTTAAAACAATTCTACTCAGTGCTCTAATGTACTAGGATAATCTAATGTACATAAATATATCGTGGATGCTAGCATTAATCGGTTAAGAATAACTTTTTTAGATAATCTAATCATCCTATAAATGATTGCCTGTTAGCTCCGACTGACTTTGGTCTACAATCTTAATCTATTAAAGAGAGCGTTAAGGCACTACAATAATCCTTATTAAATATTATAGTGGAGGCTACTTTGCACTTCCCCTTGGAATTGACTGAACACTACTACGCCTAAACGTGTTTCGCTCCATCACGACCCGCTCGCATCGGAAGAGTCAACATCGATCTAAAGATGCTCCGCGATGGAGCGAAACACGTTTAGACGTAGTAGTGTTCAGTCAATTCCAAGGGGAAGTGCAAAGTAGCCTCCACTATAATATTTAATGATGGATTTCCCCAAAGCAACGCCTTCTTCAATCAGATAATCCTTCTATTAATTTGATGTTTGTCAGAAAACTAAAAAACGCAAAGCATGAATCATCATGCTAGAACTCTACTTGACGATGTATGTAAATTTTGTCGCTAAGCTTAGTAGGAACAAGAGCTTTTACATAAAGCTGCCAAAATCAATAATTAATTCCTATTAATAGATTGATTAATCATTTATGTTGTTTTACATCTAAAACTAAAATTAGATATAGAGTACGAAGGTTGTATATACAGTGGTGGTTGTATAATTAGAAACGCTACCAACGATCCTTGACATTATGTAAGATACTTCACCGCAATCGTTTTTATTTTGCAATTAAACAATAAATAGGACAACAATATGTTCAACGATTTATCATTTATTAGAAAAACAATATAAATCCCACTAAACAAGTGCAGTTTCAATATTACACTACGGACAAACATTTAAATCAGTTTAAGGTATGAAGAAAACAAACAACAACAAAAAAGTATAAAAAACAATATTTTTTTAAGTATTTGTAATTAGTATTGTTATTTACGAAATAGCTACTATCCACAGCCTACCAATAGTTATAATTAATATTTAGTGGCGTATCTCTTATTTTCAATAACATCACTACAACGACGTTGCATTGATTTAATCCATTTCATACACTTTTCTAGGGAGATTGAATTCCATGCTTCAACAAATGCTTCATATAGTTTGTTTTGACTGGTGTTACGTATGTTTGAGACTTTTTTTTAACAATATACCAGAGATTTTTTATCGGGTTTAAATCCGGGCTATTTGCTGGCCAGTCTAAAACAGATATACGCTGTTCGCTAAGGAAACATTTTACGCTATTGGCCGTGTGTTTAGGGTCATTGTCATGCTGAAAGATCCAGGTTACAGGCGAATGATCGTCCGAGTAGGGAATCATTGTGTATTCTAAGATATTTTTGTATTACCGTTGATCCATTGTACCTTCAATCTTCCGAACGGGTCTAACTTCACACCCGGAAAAATACCCCCAAACTTTAATGTTACCGCCACCGTGCTTGACTATACTCCTTGTGAATTTATAATTAATAAAAGCATTGTTTACAGGATGTCTAACATAGCGCTTTCCATCGGAATTTACTATATTTATTTTTGTTTCATCTGAAATTAACACTTTTTTCCATTCTCGTACCATCCAATTAACATATTTTTTGGCGAATAATAATCGCTTCTCTCGGTGTTACTTGGTAAGAAGCGGTACCTTTCGAGAGATTCTTCCAAACACTTTAACTTCCACTAATCTTCGGCGTATCAGTCTTGATGAGATGTTTCTCGGGTTATCAGGCGAAAAAACTTCATTTTTAATCTGTTTGGAGCCTTTAATTGGGTCTTTTTTAGAAACACGAACGATTAGCGTATCTTCTCTGGGAGAGGTTTTTCTGAGCCGAGCCTTTCTAAGAACATTTGCTACAGTTTCATGTATTTTATAATGATCAACTGTATTAAAAACTTTCTTAACATAACAATTTAAATGCTCAGCTACTCTTCTGTAAATTAACAATTATTTGCCTAGTTAAAGCGTCAAACTTTTATTTTTGCCCCTTTTGAACAAAATAAAATTCAGATTAAATTTTGAATTGCCGCCAAAATAATAAAAAAAGACATAAAAGAAATGTTAATCCCCAATTTCAAAAAAAGAAGCAGCTATGGATTATATTTTAAAATGTTCCTAATTAGGCGTCCAAGCGGCCAGTAACAGGAAATAAACTCGTACATGTGTAAGACTTATTTTGTAATTAAAAGTAAGATATGTTTTATATTTTATGCATTTAATGAGTTTTTTATTTGAGTGGCTATATTATTGCATGATTATTAATTATTGAATGTGTATATTTTTCACGAACATTTGTACGTTGAAGTTATACTTGCTTTATCCATAAGAAGTGTTTCTAATTATATGATCACCACTGTATATATGATATAAGAGACCATTCTAAATTTTATAATAATTGGCCTACACATCGATATAGCAATAGTTTTACACTTTACAGATTTTGTTTGACTTTTAATCACAATAATATGGTGGTATAACAATGACGTATAAAATGGTAACACGCTAAACACAGGGAAAGATTGGTTCTCGTTTGCATCTATCAGAATACACTTTTTTTATTCTATATAGATTTTAGCGTTTAACTACAATCCCATCTGATGGTAAACTTAGAGGAGCACTTGCTTTTAAGTGCATTTGCCGGAACACACCTATAGCTGCTTGACGATAGATATCCAATGTAAGGATACTGTCTAGCCTGGTGGGTATTATAAAAGCATTATCACCATGCTATCGTTTCCTTATACTGTTTTTATTAACCACAACCTCAAATTCATTACAAGTTTTAAATTATTCGTTGATGCAGTGTCCAGATACGCCAGCACTAAGCCATGATCGCTTTTGACTTAAAACGAAGACTACAATAAAACTAGTAAATATGTAAACTTGGGAATAATATGTAATACGTATGTATTACGTATGTAATAATACGTATGTGATAATACGTATGTAAATCCATGGAAGACATAAGTTTACGGCATCATTAAAACTTTTGCAGTCGATTCAGAAATTGCGGCAAACGAAATTTTGTACGCAAAATATAAGGTGGAACGATTTTCTAGATAGGTGAGCGAGCGATTTCAACTAAAAGTTAACACTTGCAACTCAGAGTTATGAAACTTGTTTACTTAGTTAAGTTAACCAGTTGGCAGTTGGTTAACCTGAAATATCTTGTCATCTGATAGAAAAGATTTCATATTTTACAGGCTAATTTCTATTTCTAAGAAGGTACAACATGACCTAGTTGGCTTCTACTACTTTATTGATATCTAAAACAATTAATCCAGCTAGTCGCTATGCTTGAACTGAACTACCAATGTACTCTTCCACGGACTTCATATTTTAATCTGCAATATAAATAAGCTCACCAACGTCATCACGTTTGTTCTAATTTCTCAGCTTCAATCACATCTTTGCCGATATATTTATATACTTTTATATATAAAAAATATACTTTTCCTTTGTTTAAAATCGTGTTCATTATTCAGTCCGCTACGATTACGATTACGCTATGAAGTGATGATGGCTTAGTTAATAGCGGGTTCGGAGATCGCGTCGATGGACGTAGGTCCGAATCCTACGAACTGAGTCTGAGCTTTCGGTAAAGGAAACATTGTGATGAAACCACATACACACACACACACAGCAGGTGGTAGGGCTTTTTCTAAGTCCGCCTGGCTAGCTACTACCCCGAAATTGAAAGTCTGTCGCCAAGAACTTGTTGGTGTGTTCCGGCAGCTGCACTTGAGTGCCAGTCCCCACTAGGTAGCGTGTTTACTACCTTAGAGCACATCGTTATTTAAAACCAGATGAGATTGTGGTCAAATGCTAAAATCTTTTTTTTTTTTTTTTATGTTATAGGAGGCAAACGAACTTGTGGGTCACCTGATGGTAAGTGATCACCACCGTCCATAGACACTTGCAACACCAAGGGAGTCGCAAGTGCGTTGCCAACCTGTGTTTGGGGGAGAGGGGAGTGGGGAAGTGGGGGATGGGGAGGGGAAGAACGGGGAAGGGGAGAGGAGGTGGGTATCCGGCGCTCTCACTGACCAAACGAAACGCAACAATGCAAGCACTGTTACTTCACGTCGGTTTTCTGTGAGAGGGTGGTACTACCCCGGACGAGCCGACCCATTCATGCTGAAACCAGTAATAGTTTCAACGTGGCTCTACCACCTACTAAAAACTATAAAAAAATAGTTCATACGCTATCATGGTTTCCTACAGTTATATTTAAGTAAACACTGTTTTTCATAACTCGCTACCTCTAACCCTTAAAAGCTTTAAGGCCAGTGAATAAATATACAATGAAAACACGACATGTCTCCAACGTGATGGTTTATTCATGTATGATCGAGCGATTGATCTATATTTATATCAACAGGGTTAAGAATAACACGCTACGCTCAACTTTATAGTACATGTCGTTATTCAAGTAGGTCAGTCTATGAAAAGAAATACAGAACGTAGTTAGACCAAGCCTTCCGGTGTACCCAAAAGATAGAGAATCAACAGAATATTTTCGTCAACAGATAGACGTTATTCCAACTTTAGTTCGGTTATAAAAAGTTATATCTTTGATACAGGGACATATTTAGTTAATAACTGGGGAATAATGTTACAGAAAAAAGGTTTGGTTTCCTTTTATTCAATAAATGATGAAAAATTGCTCAGTACATTGGAGCGCCAAGGACCGAGTAAAACATCAATCAGTATGCCTTTTATTATGTATTCTAATGTTTTTTTAATGCGTAGGAGGCAAACGAACAGGCGGGTCACCTGGTGTTAAGTGATCACCGCCGTTCATAGACGCTGGCAACACCAGAGGAGTCGCAAGTGCGTTGCCAGTATATGTTGGGGAGAGGGGGTAGAAGTGGGAAGGGGAAGGAGGGCAAGTGGGCCTCCGACGCTCTCACTGACCGAATGAAACGCAACAATGCAAGCACTATTACTTCACGTCGGTTTTCTGTGAGAGGGTGGTACTACCATTCATGCTGAAACCAGTAATAACTTCAGCGTGGCTCTACCACCTACTCATGGCTCTACCACTTACTAGGTAATATAGAGTTAATATAAATTTATCTTGTTTACGGTAACATACAGTCTTTGTTCATGGATTACACTGGATCACAATTTCAAGTGATTTAATGAAATTGTTAACAAACACGTAGACAGAAATTTAGCTATTAAATTCCATATAAGTATACAGTAAACGACAGTGAACCGTCACACCCAATTTAGTGACGATGAATCAGGCTTACGAGGCCTCATTCGAAATTAAGCATGCTCGGGACCAGTTACGCACTGAATCGTATATATTCGGCTCCAGCCGTCATCAAACACTCTCTAACGAGGTATGCATAATTCCAGTAATAACGTTTTTATTATTACATAACATATTATTAAAAATTATATCATTGTTACTAATATATTATAAATAAAAAATGCAGTTTGCATTCTCATCCGATCATTATTTTGTATACACGTGGTATGACGCCAGCGTCGGAGTTTGTGGGCTCTGAGAACCCTATATTCTCTTCTATTTTCTCCCAACACTCCCTCTTACTTAACTCCACATTTTCAGTTTTTATGCTCTAATCATGACCTTATCCTTCGCTCTTATAATAATCTTATTCTTTGCTGTCCTGTCCATACTTCCGGTCTTGTACATTCATCTTTCTATATCCAATCTATTCTCCTATGGAATGCGCTTCCTTATGAAGTCAGGATGTCATCTAACAGTTTCAGTTTTAAAGTCAAGGTACGTCGGCTTTACCAGCGTCATTTAGCAGAATTACCTGGTTAATGTTGTATTTAGTACTTGATGTTGACTTATTATACTTTTATTTATTGTATATTTATGTATGATGTTGTTATGTGTATGTATTGTATATATGTATGTATTGTATATGTGTAGTATATATGTAGTATATCGGTGTTAATATTTTATTTATATACTAGCCGACCCGTGCCCACTTCGTTGGGCGGTAATAGGCATTATCAAGCTACAAATTTTCTCTAGAACTCAATCATATATATCTCATAATTAAGGCAGCGTTCGTAAGAAACGTTTTCGTTCGACCATTTTTCTCCGACTCCCCAGATATTACCCCCTACAACCTCACAAACTTTACCTCTTTATAATATTAGTATAGATTATAGATAATATAATTAGTTAATAGCTTCTGTCCGCGACTTCGCACGTGTGGAATAGTTATTTTGGGCTAAGAGGCAGCGGAAGCTCTCAAAAGGAAAGTAAAGCCCCGATTTTAAAACATTTTTTCCGCTCCGCTCCTATTGCCCTTAGCGTGATGATATATAGCTTATAACACTCACAAATAACGTGGCTTTCTATTGGTAAAAGAATTTGCAAAATCAGTTTAGTAGTTCTTGAGATTACCCCCCTACAACGTCACAAACTCACAAACTTTACCTCTTTATAATATTAGTATATAGATTATAGCCCCTGCGCGCGACTTCGTCCGCGTAGTAATAGTTACTACTCTGGGCTAACGCCGACACACAGCAGAAGCTCTCAAAAAGAAAAAACTTCTCGATTTTGAAACATTTTTTCATCTGTGCTCCGCTCCTATTGGCATTACTGTGATGATATATAGCCTATAACCATTCTCGATGAATGAGCTATATAACAATGAAAGAATTATTCAAATCGGACCAGTAGTTCTTGAGATTACCCCTTACAACGCCACAACGTCACAAACTCACAAACTTTACCTCTTTATAATATTAGTATATAGATTATAGCCCCTGCCCGCGACTTCGTCCGCGTAGTAATAGTTACTACTCTGGGCTAACGCTGACACACAGCAGAAGCTCTCAAAAAGAAAAAAACATCTCGATTTTGAAACATTTTTCATCTGTGCTCGGCTCCTATTGGCCTTAGCGTGATGATATATAGCCTATAACTATTCTCGATGAATGAGCTATATAAGACTGAAATAATTATTCAAATCGGACCAGTAGTTCCTGAGATTACCCCTTACAACGCCACAACGTCACAAACTCACAAACTCATAAACCCACAAACCCACAAACTCACAAACTTTACCTCTTTATAATATTAGTATAGATTGTGATATTAAATAGGTTAAACATAATTTCATAAAAGCCGCACCTTTTACACCTACAAACATTTATCTCTGCATCACCTAATGGTTGCTGGCAGAGAATGCCTTCGGCATTAAGTCCGCCATTGCGTATTTGACGCATAATGTGTAAATAACTAAATAAATGAGGTATAGAAAAGTACGTGGGATACCTTTCAACACATCTGCTTAAAATAGAGTATAAAACGCAGAAATATTATTTAACTCTATATTTCTATATGAATCTAGAGATTTTTGCATACAACCTAAAGTAAGAGAGTGACTAATGTTTCAAAATAAATATAGATTGTCAGTACGTACCTGTATTCTGAAGTCAAAAATTCGCAAACCGTTGCGTAAAATAACCGATGGCCCCTTATAATCATCTGAGGCGTAGTTCCCTTGTTTACTCCTCGCCAATTTGTGAGTTAGAGAAACTTTTAATGAAGCTATGACACCGGTTCACAGTTCCTTTGATCTGATTATGAGTTTTAGAATGAAATTATTCTCTTCTGAAGTCAAAATTCCGTAAGATTTGTAATTCTGTAACATTGATAAGTTTGCTGGCATTGTTGAAACAATATTTCTTTTTGACATCCATTATACTAATATACAGGGAAAAAGATATTCCCTACAAATTTGCCAGCGTATTTTTCGATATACTTATTTACAATGAAATATATATTTATATTCTTTAGGACTTAGATTACGTCTCTACCAAAATTAATTGTAACAGGTTTAAACGTAAAATAGTTATTAACAGATACAGTTACTAAGGGATATAAAATATGTGTTATTTGTAAAACGCTTTGTGATGGTCTATACGCAACTGACTGAGGTGGATGGTTAGGATCTCCAGCACGATTTGAACTGTGAAGTTCATTCGAAGGCACATTTTATATACAGCAAAAAATACAAAGCAAGTTATTGCGAATAAAATGAGGTGTTTGTAAGACACAATTTAACAATATTATAAATACAATTTCTATAATACAATTTATCGTTCTTGGTCCTGACATCATGGTTATTGGTTCGGTGACTCGTTGCCCGTAGATTCGTCATTTGCAGCTTGTTCCTTGTTGTAGATTAATCGCTATGTATCTCCTTTCTCGAACTGCCTCTGTCCAACTCTACTCTGTAACTGTCTATTTGAGTCCCTCTGCTTTCATTATCAACACGCCTCGTCATTGCAATCCGCAAATGAGCGCGCTCTGAGTGTGTCGTACTTTCCACATGTGAATCGTATCGGCCGGAACGAGACCTCCCGAAATGCCCACATGTTTCCGCACTGCAGGTACTAATTGCTTCTAACCGGCAGCTGGGCTATATTCTTTGCCATATGTTTTTGCCGCGTCCGTTCTTGACGGCGCCAATATTCCTTTACAGAAAAACTTACCTAATACTTTATCTACATCTATACATATAATAAAAATGAAGTGTCTATATGTAATATCAATATAACATTTTTTACTCATTGGATATGAAAGTATACACGCAAATGATAACAAAAACACAATTTAAAAAAAAATTGTAGGTCTGTCTATCTGTTTGTTTCGGGTCATCTCCGAAACGGCTGGACCGATTTTGACGGAAATTTCACTGGCAGATAACTGAAATTACATTGGGTTACTGAGGCTACTCTAAATTAAATTAGCTGTTAACCGCGTCTTCGTCCACAATGCTATCTCAAAAACGGTTGGACCATTTTTCACGGGACTTTTACTAGCACATGGCAGACATAAAAAGTCATTTATTCTATTTTAATTTAGATTAGCTATTAACCGTAGCTTTGCCCACATTGCTATCTCCAAAACGGTTTAACCGATTTTTACGGGACTTTCACCGGCAGATAGCGGACATGATATAAAGTAATTTAGTCTATTTTAATTTAGACTAACTGTTAACCGCGACTTTGTCCGCATGAAATTTAGCAAAAATATTTTATTCACTGTAAAAATGTGCGTAATACTGAACTCCAAGAATAAATATAATCAAAATTTATATATCTGTATCTATCTATCTAATTTGAATTATATTGTCTTTTTGGACATTTTGGTGGCCATTTTGTTTTATTTACCGTGCTTTACATAACTCGTACACATCGTACATATCGTCTACATAACTCAGTAACCATAGTAACACTTAAGAATATTGTATCGAGTTCGATGAGCTCTATTTGTACTGTCGAATATTAAAAACTGATTAGAGTTAAAAACTGTTAGAGACAAAGTTTTATATCTTGGTTTATATTAATGCAAGATTTAAAGATGTTAGCTCATTTATTGTCTACAATTCAACGTTATAATTATTAACATTAATTTTGAAGATAGAAGGGGTATTTCTAATACGATATTAGACCATAAACGTATTACTTATTGACAATATGGACATATTACATCATTATCTATCTTTAAATCATTTCTTCATTAGTTCCTTACACAGTGTAAGTGAGCACTGAGGTAGTTATATTGTGGGTTAAGGTTCCAAATATATTGCTCATGATAAACCTAAATAGTGGCATGCGTATCGTAATTACAACTATTTCTAAAAAGCATTTCTATAATTATACAGGGTCTCACAATTATATATATCTTTAATACAATTTCGAAAAACGCGTGCGGAGCTGTGGGTGCATCTAGCAATGTCATATAATTATAATATAATATAGAATAATCACTGTAATTAATAAAAGATCTAAACTTAGAAAAATAGGGCGATTCTGATTGTATGGAGTAAGGAAAATAGAACAAATGGACATGATTCCGCAAGAATTAGAGTATAATATAGCCTTTCCGCAAATGAAAAACTAATTCATTACTCTTGGCAATCTATTCTTTAAGACTAGATATATAGCTATATTTATGTAGCTGATATGTAGCCATATGCTTTTATCCTATCTACAGGCATTCTTAACTCTGTCCCAAGGTTACATTGTTCTACGTCATTTGCACCTCATTCGTTTTCTGTTTTGTCAATGTTTTACAGAATTTAATAATATTACTTCTGTATAGTTAAGTATTGCGTAGTGAAACACAAGCGGTAGTTCACAAACTGTTTTATTTTATCATACCTAACACCTCCTTACATAAATTATGGATTAAGTTTTCTATGTGGAAGTGCACGTAGCCTATGTCTGTAATCAATAGGAGAATTTTTGTCGACATCTTGGGGTGGTGGTAGGGCAGCAGCCTTGGGAGACTGGACATCAACATTATCCTGGACAGTAGTCTCGTTACTCTCTTGATTAGATGTACAGGATAGAGAAAATCTATTGTTAGTTACCTGCTTAGGTTGTATTATTTGGTCAATATGCCTTTTTACAGTACTATCTTGTAATTTGACGGAATATGAAGATGTCCCTTCTTGGCCACTAACCTGCCCTTCTGTCCATTTATCTTTACTTTTTGTGTAATCTCTAACATACACCTTATCACCTATATTTACTGAACGTTCTGTGCCACCAGCGCGCTCGATTTGTTTACACTGTTTGTCATACACACGCCCCTCAGTATCTGGTCGTAGAACATCTAAACGACCGCGCAGCCGCCGACCTATCATAGCGACTGCTGGGGCTATTCCCGTGGTTGCATGCTCACAATTTCTATACTGAAACAGCATTTTGTTTAAGACTTCATCCACATTAACCCCTTCATAACAAGCCTTTTTAATACAATTTTGAACTGTTTTTACAGCATTTTCGGCTGCTCCATTTCCCTTAGGTCTGTACGGACTAGTTAATGAGTGGAGTATACAATTTTTAACAAAATATTCTTTTAATTCTTGAGATGTGAATGGAGGACCATTGTCCGTCACTATTTGTCGCGGTAAGCCAAACCGTGCGAAAAGTTCTCTGAATTTGCTTATAACAATCTTTGCAGTGGTACTATGCAAAGAAAAAACTTCTATCCATTTAGTATGTGCATCAACAATAATAAGATAATGTTTACTTTGATATTCTGCAAAATCGGCATGCAAGCGTTGCCATGGTCGTGAAGGAAACTCCCAGGGCGTGAGGGGTGCGTGCGGGGGAGCATCGCGCTGTTGGCGACATGAAATACATTCTCTACATAATTTTTCAATATCATTATCTAACCCTGGCCAATAAACATAGTTACCAGAAGTATTTTTCATTTTTACTACACCCAAATGACCCTCGTGCAATTCGCGTAAAATATACTCACGAAATTTAGGTGGAATAACTACACGGTAGTTATACACAATACAACCGTGATCCACAAGCAAATTCTGTTTACGATAAAAATATGGTTTTTCTTGATCAACTTCGGTATCGTCTGGCCACCCGAATAATATATTTTTATATATTACTCGCAATACTGGATCGTTTTTAGTCTCTTCGGCTATATTTTTATAACTTATTGGGAATTCGTTTTCTAAATATAATAAATAAAATATTGAATCGGTATCACTTGCACGAGAATCATGATTGAGCGGCAAACGCGACAAACAATCGGCAGGCGCATTGCGTACCGAGCTCACCCATTCCACAGAAAAATCGTAAGCAGCTAAACGCGCCGCATAACGCTGTAAACGACTCGCAGCAGTTTGTGGTCTTTTTTTAATAAATTATATAACGGGTATAATATTGAGCTCATTCCCGGGACGAAACGAGCGTAATAATTTACAAACCCCAAAAAAGCTTTAAGTTGATGAACGTCACTTGGACGAGGAGCATTCGAAATCGCTTTAACTTTATTTATGTCCGGGTGCAACCCGTAGCTATCTATCACGTGACCTAGATAATTTACATTTGTTTTAAAAAAATTACATTTTTCAATTTTAATCCTCAATCCTGTTGATTGCAAACGACTTAAAACTTCTCTTAAATTATTAATATTATCAGATTTTGAATATCCACCCACACAAATATCGTCGAGGAATACCACTGTCATGGGTATACCTCTGATGACCTCATCCATCAATTTTTGAAATTTTTCAGGAATACATGAAAGACCGTAGGGAGTGCGGACATATTCGAACGTACCGATATGGGTGCTAATCGTTGTACATGCTCGAGAATTTTCACACAACATGACTTGTTCGAATGCGTGGGCTAAATCAATTTTCGAAAATATTTTTGCACCGCTTAATGTCGCGTAAAGTTCCTCTATTCGCGGGAGAGGATAAGGGTTACGTTTTAATTTAGGGTTTATTGTTACTTTATAGTCACCGCAGATTCGAATACCTCCACATTTTTTTATTACGGGTACAATGGGCGTGCCGTACTCAGAATTATTTACTTTAACAATAGTACCTTCACTAACGAGACGTTCCAATTCTTTTTCTACTGGGCCACGCAGAGCCAATGGTAAATTACGCGCCTTATGAAAAATAGGTTCGTTGTCGGTCAGTTTCAATGAAAACATTTTAGTGCACGTCCCTAACCCAGGTGAAAACACCTCAGAGAATTCTTTCTGTAGTTTTTGTATTAAAATATTATCATCTCGAGAATCATAATCAAAATCATTAATGTTGTTAATGTAAATATTTTTAAATCCTAATCGGCGTAACCACGCGCGACCGAGTAGCGGCGGCCCGCCAGCCGGTATAACGTACAAACACAACCCGCTCGCTTCGCGCCTCTCTGCCGACCCCGTACCGTTATCATAAGACGCGGTCACAGTTAAAACTCCGAGCGGACAAATTCTCTCGGCCGTATATGAATTTAATTTCAAATGACATTCTGACAGTAAACTATTTTTAAAATATTTGTTAAAACAATGTTCACTGATAGCAGATATTTTGCTGCCGGTATCAACTTCAAACTTTAATGGAATACCATTAATAAAAATAGTTACTACATACGGTTCGTCCATGGTTCCGTTGACGCGCATGTTGTTAAACTCACAATCACTATTATCTGAATCAGATTCCATATAAAATTGGTTTCTTTTAGAAACCTGCCTTATCGCTGTTCGGTCTTTCGCGACTTTACCGCGACACATGACCCTCAGGTGACCTTTTACACCGCACTGATCACAATTATAATGCCTAAATCGACACTTATCTGAAGCATGTTCTCGACCGCACCGCCAGCAGTGCTGCAGCCGCGTGTCTCTCATTCGATAATTAGTTGTCTCCTTCGTGCCGATCCTATGTACTGCCGGTGATGGACCGGCGGCGGCGCCATCCGCCGCAACTGCCCCTGCGCCCGGCGCCATGCCACCCGAGCGGCTCGCCTCTGCGTGTCGCTCAGCAGCCTCCAACGCCAGCGCCAAATCAACCGCCCGCTTGTAGTCCACATCCTTCTCCGCGAATAACCGACTACGCATATCGTTACTCGCCAAACCAGACACAAACTGATCCCTCAAATTTTCTTCTAGTTTGTCTCCGAAATTACAGGTGCTGGCTAAATGTTTTAAGTGGTGTAAGTACGTGCTCAAATCCTCGTTTGACATTTGACGGCGTAACCGAAAAATATGTCTTTCAGCGATGTCAGATCGTCTAGGTTCTAAATGATCTTGTAAAATGTTAACCAATTCAGCAAATGTTTTGTCCTCTGGGCTAATCGGAGCACATAAATCACACATAAGATCGTATGTTTGCGCACCGACCACTGTAATTAACGTCGCTGTGTGTAACGATTCTTTGATTTCGTTCAGCGCGATAAATTGTTTGACACGGCTCACGTAGGTTGACCATTTTCGCGAAGATAAGTCAAAACACTCTATTTTACCGTAAGGCATGTCGTAACACTAATAAATACTTGTAAAAACCATTTAAATTCAATAATACTCGTCGCCAGTTAAGTATTGCGTAGTGAAACACAAGCGGTAGTTCACAAACTGTTTTATTTTATCATACCTAACATGTATAAATATATTAAACGTCAATTTTTCATCTACGATTTTGAGTTGCATCATTGGACCAATAAATAAAGAAATATCCAACGTTACAATGCAGTAATTATTTCGACTTCATGGTACAGCGCGGTTCCTGGCGGACAAATCAAGACAAATCGTTGACAACAGCCAATTCAATTCCCTTTGGACTATGACCACTACTAGCGATGCTCGATTAGAACGAGTGCAATTTTTATGTACTTTTTTTAAGTTATTCGAGTTCGATTTTTAACATGACAAACTTTTTAATTCGTCGTTTTAGGATCAGTCCGCATATATCTAAGAAGCTTACAAGATTGTCGATTTCGTGTTTGTGTCCTGTAATTTTAGGTTATACGTAAAGTGACTTCACTATGCCGTATTTCTATAAAAAAGACAACAATAACATAAATGTCACTTGGTGTTATTACCAAAAAAATATATATTTCTAAATATTCGGAAAATATACTAAATTTACACGATTATATATGAGTTATCATTATGTATGAAAAATATTGATGCTCCCTAACATTAGAAGGAAGTTTGTTGTGTAGCTCTATGACTCAAGTATGTGATCATTTTGCAAACTGGCTGAAACGTTCTTTAATGTAAATCGAACAGGTCATTCAAACAATTGAAAGAGGTCTTGTAACAGCCTATAAATACTATACATGGAGTCAAATATAATACAGTCTATTTTACGCACTCTGAGATTCATTATCAACCTATTCATCTTCAAACCAATGTAGACTCCTACAGTTGTATTAATAACTACCTGATCCGTGCAACTTCATCTGCATCAAATCGGTTATCACCGGTTTCAATTGTATTTTTGAATGCGAAATTTTTTAATAAACCTAAAACCCGATTACAGCCATACCTACCGTTTCCAATTGTAAATCGAAACTATCAAGGGACTCACTCAAACATATACCCAGATGGTATGTGCGAAATCTTTTAAAATAAGCCTAGAACCCGTTCGTAGCATAATTTACCGGGTTCAATTAAGTTAAAAACTAACCTACATATATTGGCGATAATGTAAAAAAAAAGCTTGAGGGTCTACGTACCCCCGTTTGGAATGAAGTTCCTTTCCCTTTTTTGTAGACGTTTACTATAGAGTTAGTATAATTTACATTATAAAGTATCAAGTTGATAGAGTTAAATTGTAAATTAAACGATAAAATACATTTATAAATTAAATAATGATAAATAAAACACTGAATGATCTGGGACAATCAAGTTGATACATCAATAGGTAATCCTTGAGTTGGTTTGCTATTGAAATGAAAATTTTATGTTTGTATATATTATTTACACTCTCTCTCTCTTTTTCTCTGTCACGACACCTAACCTACTGTACATAGACTCTGCACATGCACAATACGTACAAATAAAAATAAATAATCATCTCTACCACTTACTTTATCATAACTACCTTCAACTTGTATTAAAACTTTTTCACACTCTATTGTATTAAAGAAAAATATAAATATAAATAAATAATAGTTTAAAAAAAACTAAAAAAACACGCTTTCAAAAAAAATCCAACTAAAAAACAGAAAATAAAATTTAATAAATTTGGAATAAGAATAGTGTAAATTAGAAATAAATGTATATTTTTGTAAAAAGTGACAAAAAATGATAAAAATACTGATATCTGGAGGTGCTGATATTAACATGCGATGCGTCACTGTTAATATCAGCACCTCCAGATATCAGTATTTTTATCATTTTTTAAACTTTTTTTTTCGGATTATTACATTGCCATTGACCTTTGACAGGTGTGCAAAGTTTGAATTAAATCTGATCGTTCAAAGTAAGACAAAATCGAGCTCATAGGGGTCGGTTACAAATATACATACATACAGGTAAAGCTAATAAAAGCGTGATAAAAAGATATGAACATCGCGTCAACGCGTCAACTGTCAAATGCCTGTAACTATCCGTCTAAGAGCTAGCAACGGTTTCGAGGGCGGATTTTAATAAGCCAGTTTTTTATATATCTTTAAATTCTTCCGAACAATGTGCGGGTTACCTAGCTGCCGGTAAATGTTGCGTTTATTTGTGCATATCGCAACCTTTACAGACAAAAATATTGATTTTGAAATCATTTTAGGAGGTTTTTTTACTAACTTTGAAATGCTATTAAAACATGGCATTATTATTTCCAGATATTTTTGTTATTGACAAAAATGTGCCTGTTGATATTTTTTGTAAATAAAAATAAAAGTAATTTCAAACCATGTTGGGATAGGGGCCGTTCAAGTATTACGTAAGCAGAATTTTTGTATTTTATTTTATTCATAAAATATGTCATCGGGCACATTATCGTGCATAAAAAAATGTCTGGCTGTGATAAATTCATGTTTTTAATAGCGTTTAAAAGATACTGAAAAAAAATGTTCCTAAAATTTTGATCTGTAAAGGTGTGATGCGCATTAAAAAACACAACGTTTACCGGCTACCAGGTATCCTGAATTCTGTTTGGAAGGATATAAAGGAAGATATATAAATTATCTGCTATCTATCTGTAGGACAAAAAAAAATTACCAAAATCCATTAAAAATTTCATTAACTACAAAATTTTGACTTTCGTCCGTTATCCTGGAGAACCTTTTGCGTTTTATGGAACAAAGTACCTAGACAAGGTATCCTAGATGGTGGCGCCTTTGCGTTGTCGACGCCACCGAAGGGGCGGGGGTTTCTTTGCTAATTTAAGTAGACTGTATATGCGGGGGTGCTATATTTGATATTCAACTATTGCGATCAGCTACGAAGTGGGAGACAAGGGTAGGAAGGAAACTTGGCACATACCTCGCGCGCTGCAGTTTCCACGTGGCTAGCCGGCTAGGTGATTCTCGTTGCTCTCCACTGGGTTTTCTCCCACACAACACTTATTGTTTATAATGTATGTTGGCACACAATATATGCGAAGCGATGCGTTTATTTCTCACTCGACCAGGCGAAAATTCAAACTATTTGCATGCGGCGCGGTACGACAAAAATGGACACGGCGCGGGCAACAATCACGATGCGGCGCGGTAACAACAACAATGATACTAGTGGTGGCGGCGCGTCCGACGCACGCGGCGCGGCGCGGAAACAACACTAATGGTAGTAGTGGTGGTGGCGCGTCCGACGCGCGCTACCGAATGTAAGCATGTACCATAGGAAGGGGTAATTGGGCGGGGCTGGAAAAGTGGCGCGATCTGATCACAATAATGCGGGAATTTCAAATATATATAAAGCGGCGCAACCACTAGATGTAATATTAGTTATCACTATATCAAAGATTCATCAAAATTGGTTCAGTACTTTCAGAGTTATACGTGTTCACAGGAATAGACACGTAGACAAAAATTGTAAAAGGATTATTTTTGGCTTCTATATCGATAAAAAAATCTACCCCGATTATAATTTTCAAAAAAAATTAAATTATATATTTGGCCCTGATACAGTTTTATTATAGTATAAAAATATATCAGTAGTATTAATAATCTATGTTGTAAAAGACGTTACTGTCACTAGATATCACTCTTGTAAAGTAAATAAGGTTATGTACATGTACTCGTTCTTAAAGATTATTGTTAAAAGTATAACAAAATAGATAAGAAGTAAGAAGTTAAAAAAAAATGTATTTAAACCACTTGTTTATATTGTGGATATATCTATTTAATGTTATTTCTATTATACCTTAATAATTAATATGTAATTTAACTGTAGTATTATAAGAGATCACATTTACCGTTTAAGTGAAATAAAAACGTCTTCTGGCATACAAACTAAGAGTTTGTGAATAGCATTTGAATCGAATAATGGTAATCGAAGCCAATTTTACCTTAAATATTCAAACTCTTCGAATTAGCTAAATGTTGATATAATTGGAAGTACTCCAAGAATAATTTGAACTCTTTTAAAAGTAACGTCAATGTCATAACCAATTATTATTTGAAAATCTATTAACATTATTTGACTTATTCGAGTAGTTTAATAGCTGAAATAATCGTATTGA
Source organism: Antheraea yamamai (assembly GCA_036509395.1). NCBI lineage: Eukaryota > Metazoa > Arthropoda > Insecta > Lepidoptera > Saturniidae > Antheraea > Antheraea yamamai. The sequence goes on from AP028442.1 coordinate 1,597,146, forward strand.
CTTCAATTCTGTCACCAAGTTTATTTGACTCCATTCGTCTACGAACAATTAGCACATAATAATATTCGCTTATTGGTAGTTCCTATGAAATAAGTATCATATTGTTTGTAACTGCTGAACGACGTTGTACTTGGAAACTATCTAGATTCGATCGAGTTATTTAACCATAGTAATCGTGTTTTGTAACACAGCACCGCACAGTGAAATTTTCTACGTTTTTTTTTATTCGCATTTCGTTTTACTGCCTGAACCATTTTATTGTTACGAATTCATATCTGTGTGGTTTTATTTTTACAAACTTTATTTTTCGTGACGTATAAAATGTATTCCTATGAGTTACTAACTTGTACTATGTTTTCTAAAAAAAGGCTTTGTAAAAACCTCTTTGATTTGCATAATTAAAATTTATATAAAAAAACAAGTAAAGAACATTCTATGTCATTCTTGGAAAAAACAGTGTAAAAATAAATGTCTTCAATATTGCAAATATATTATTTTACTTGTAAAATCGGCTAGTGACATAGAAATCGAACCTGAACCCAATAGGCTTTATCTTAATCATCATGGTGTCCATTAATGCATAGATAAATGTATATATTAATAGTGTTATAAACTATTGTGTATTTCGAATTAACAGATATCTTTCAAACCGATATCTCGATCAGCGTTTCTCATGCAACTAACGTAATTCAGACAAGAATATAATTTTTGTACGCTAGTAAGTCAAAATGGGACGCCATACAAGCGTATTTTTAAATAGTTTCACACAACAATGCTTAATATAATATCCTAACAAAACAAATGAGATTAAATGCCAATTTAAAAAAAGTTTTCTTTTAACAATACATTATTATTCCAATTATGACAAATATAACAAGTTCATTTCCGACGAACATTAACATCTCATTTCAGCTATGTTCTGATTGGTCTAACTCAATACAATCAATCAATACAATATTTGTATGTATATATATTGTATAACCAGTAATCACGCCTCTTAGAGTACTTCTCCTCGAAATTTATATTTTCAATTTCATGTTTTTATTTCTGACAGTACAATTTTAACAATTATTGGATAAATTTGCCTCGGACAATATATTATTCAAGTATTAGTATTGAAGATAAAATTAACTAACAAATTAAATTCACTACAATTAGTACTAGATAATAATGACCATAGCCTTGTAACCCCCCTCTCTACACACACAATCAATCTCGATATATAATATATATAGAGACAAGTCTCTTCAAGCGCTACCGAAGCACTCTTTCCTTTACCTTCATCTTACCAGACATACATGTCCTGGTTAAAAGCAATTTATTAACCCTTTTATTATTATTACCATGGTCATTTAGAAGCTAGGTCCCTGTACGTTGTGAATTGAAACAAAGATGTAGTAAGCAAGTTGTTTTAATCTGATACTCAGAAAACATTACATAGATGAGTGCTAGTATAATTAGAACTTTAGCAAACACATAACAACAAATAATACATACAATTGTTCAAAATCAAATAAATAAAATCAATGTGAATCTCTATAGGTAACACTGCAGATATGATATGTTAAATTACCTAATCTCAAAATGCATCCTAATAATATTCATTAAAGTATATAGTATATATTATCTGCATTAAACATGTGACTGTGTATGTAGAGCGTTTGTTTAAATTGTTTTTTTTCCCTGAAGGGAAAGAGGCCCCACCTTCCTCAAGCCCGCCTCTTGGAAGCGCTATAAATTTACAGTGAAACCCAACAATCAACAACCACTAGCATCGCTAGGGATTTATGAGTGAGAGGCAGGAATAAAAGAAATCTGGAAACCAGTCTCCAAATAAAATAATGAAATGTAGTAACTCAATCTTGTAGGTGATTATAGCTGATGAATAATAAGACTACTACGATCCTCACAAGATAGCGAAAGCTCCAGGGTGACAAAGTCAACCAAGGAGAAATATGTAACTTGCTTCAATCCAGACCTAGTAAGAGGGAGATAAAGGTCAACTCCAATCCACTCGCCAGGTCACTAACGCAGTGTAGATCAACAGAAATAGATATAGAGAAGACTAGCTACGCCCTAACAAATAGTATGGTGTGAAGGAATCATAGCAGCCTGTATAGTCAAATTGCTAACACATCCACCAGATTAAATACATTAAAACCTTTTAAATGATAGACATAACCAGTAATTGAATTATATAGTTCCAGAAGGATAACGGATAAGGTTTTTGGTTGCAATATGTGCAGAACTAAGTCCGCATTTGCATTTGTACTACAAAATTGTAGTTAGTAATTTAGGTTGATAATTGAACTTCTGATTGGTCATTACTTAATAATGTGCTAACCGAATTCCACACAGATAAATCTTTTACCAATGTTGTTAGTATATAACAAACAATAAATTAAATAATGCTGTGCTGACTCTGGTCAATACACATTCAAGCGATTGAAGGATAGCAGTTGATTGTAGAGGCATTAGGGCTCTATTTGTCCCTTTAGCAAAACAACAATGTTAAGTGTAAGATCAAACTCTACCACCGGTTCGGAAAATTATCCAGTCATCGAGAAGAACTGGCAAGAAACTCGATCTGGTTTATCCTTTGCGGGGTGGTAGGGTGTCTGTACCCGACTGGATCGCGACCACCGTACACCAGGTGGAACACCCGCCATAGTGGCACGTTTGGGCGTGTCGCGTTCCGGGATCAGCCGGTGTATATCCAGCAACCGGGGGGGGGGCTGTCCCTGACTGGGTCGCTTTCAGGCCGGCATGACAACGGCGACCGGCGATGGATAGTATGTCTTTCGGTGGTCGCCATTGTTTTTGGATTGTACTGTGCTTACCATCAGGCACAGTACAGTCAATTTGCCGAGCTACAATAAAAAAAAAAAAAAAATAGTTAATATTTACAATAATGTGGTATGATTAAGTGTATAATCATAAAAGCAAATAATATCTGACACTAAATATAATTGATTCCCTACTTATTAATCTATGTATTCATTTGTAATCCTACAATACAAGAGTTAAATTAGTTTATAGGAAACCTAACTTATTTATATACCTCAATACTAGTTTAACAATTACAGTTTATTTAAATATATTTAGCTTATTCTATAAGTAAATTCTTAAAATTTTCAATATATCACACATTCATACATAATTGAAGAATAGAATTTACATAGGTATCTAACTGAAGTTTATGGAATTCATACTTTCTAATAAATCCTTAATAATATAAACACAACAGTTATTGATGTTTGTTGAAAGGTCTGTAACAGAGTGTAGTGAGAGACTGTAACTCCCAAAAAGATTATAATAACTCTCAATATATTCCAGTTCCTATTCTGTAGTATTATATACACAGGAGGATTTTGAATCGAGTTAATTCTATAAATTATTGAACAGCACGTCATATTAATATTAATTAGCATTACTTGTAAGGGAACCTGACCTACTTATCAATTATATTCCTCATCAATATTATAGTTATCTAATATTAGTCTACTGTTAAAGTTAGTGGAATCTAGTTCACGTTCCTTTAACTTATATATAATACCACTCAAACCAACAACTACTGGAATGCACTATACTAAAACTCTAATGCGTAAATGTTGTGAACTTGACTCACCTCAGTATCAGTTACAGATTTACCAAAGTCAAATAGTTCTTCATCCTGATAGAATCAGAACTGCAGATCCTTAGTTAATATATAGTAGTGTGTATTTGTGTTTACTTGCATAATAGATTATTATTTGAATTCTATAAATGGACATTAACGTGCACGATTATAATTTAGTATATTATAAATTACTTAAAGTCTCGTAGTTTTTACAAACACAATGCACTAACAAATTTCTGACTATAATGCTTTACACAACAATACCTACTTCACCTCCAAGAAACCATGATACGCCGTAATTTAAAACCTAAATAAACCTAAATATTATTCGCAACATAATCACTATAATGACGCTAAGTCGATCACTAATTCGCGGAATTCTTTCAAGAAGAACCCTATCTCGGATTTCACAACTGAACTGGCAGAATTTCGACTCCTTTGTTCTTTATCACACATAACACTATTTATTACTTTTCACTGTGGGATCTCCCTGACACACATAATGAAACTCTCGCGCACTACGTGACAAACATCTCAACCGTTAAATCACCCTTATGCTCCCAGATTCTCATGCACTAGATAAACCAAGAAGCTTCATAATCTTTACAGGTGAAAATTTTGATTTATAAATAATTTTAGGAATCTTTTTTTTCAGTAAAACTTTCTTCTTAAACGTTATTAAAAACATGAATTAATCACTGCCAGACAATTTTATTATTGATGTGCCCAATGATATTCCTTGTAAATAAAAATAATTCATTTCAAACCATTTTATTTTTTCCATTGCAAAGAACATATTTCATTTTAATTACCATTATGATATCATGATTTTACCGTGAACAATGAAAAAGAACGATAAACGTAAATATATGACTTGGGACGGACGCTATCTTGAATACATGCATCTATAACAGGTGCTGCCACAATTATCGCTATCTTTATCATACAGACAGTGTTGCGCTAAACTATAGTTATACATATTATTTTTAATTTACCCTCTTTTTTTTCTTTTAGACATCTAAATAAAATAATATTAAAATTACAGCTATTTTAACATGGTTTGAACATAATTTTTTATTTACGAAAAATAGCATCGGGCACATTATTGTTAATAACTAAAATGGCTGGCAATAATAATTTCAAGTTTTAGTAGCGTTTCAAAGTTAGTGAAAAAGAAAACGTTCTAACGATATGCACTAATAAACGCAACGTTTATCGGCAGCCAGGTAGCCCGCACGCTGTTCGGAAGAACATAAAGATATGAAAAAAAAAACTGGCTTATTACAATTCACTGTCGAAAACGTTGCTAGCTCTTAGACGAATAGTTACAGGCAAGTGACAGGTGTATCAATATTATTTTTTTCCCTTTTAATGTACCTAAATAGTTCCATTACATGAACTAGATGGTGTTAATTGTATTAATATTTTAATACAATGCTATAATACTACGTTGAGTTTGTTACAGCCTATAGTGGATTTCTAATATCTAGTTTAGAATTCTAGACACCAACAACTATTGTAGTCAAGACTGGATCAGTGATCAAGTGAGACGTGTCCGGAACACATGATTTCTCATTAAAGATCATAGAAATATAATCCACTAGAACTGCTAATTCAAACAAAGTACCTTCAGTTGGAGAAGCGGACTGGAAATTATTAAGTTAAAATAGATAAAAGTAGCGTCACAAAAAAATTCCTCTTACCCCATTAACAGAAGTTTTTATTTCGGAAGAAAATGTTTACTTCGCAAATATTTCCACAAAAACCACCTTTGAACGTAAAGTTAAGAGGGAAAAGGGTTCAGTTGGTAAAATTATCCTTTCGAGAATTATCCGTTCAGATTTTTTGGTATAATATTACGTTTAGTTTATTAAAAACATTTGGAGGAGCCAACAATGACGTTCGATTGAATTACGGTCAGTATACATCAAGCGTAACAACGCTAGCGGCGGTAGTCAAGTGGGGTGACTCTGTACCCGGATTGATGCTTGTCATGCGGTAGAAGTGAAACCTTATTTTTTAAATAAATATTCACGTAAAGAATACATCAGGCTGCTTGTGATGCCTTTTCTCAGGGCTTCCTAGTGCACACAAATATACAAACATACATACGTATAACGCTCGAACCTAAGAAAGTATTAGGTAGTCCAATATAAAATAAAGAAACCGTGAATATAAGAAACATTGTATAATGTATTCTGTCTCTTTCGCTCGCACGTACCATTGTATATATGTATTTGTTTGCCTATTTTTAATATCGCTTTAGCAAGCCTTTAAAACCTTCTTTTGAAAGGTTTTACTTCAAAAAGTACAGTGTAGCAAGACAAACAATAAAAATAAAAAATATAATATTCAATTCAGGTTTTGAGAAGGCGCTTATGAACGTCAAAACACTACCATCGGTTCGGAAAACAACCCGCCCATCGAGAAAGAGCCGGCAAAGAATTACATATTTCTTTATTAAAACAATACAAATATAAATTATTTATGATTCTTCATTGTATATTTTTAGTAAATATACAGAGAGAGGGTCATTTCCAGACATCACTATCGTTCATGTAAAGATGACCTGTAATAACCTCTTACAGTAAAACCTAATTCACATGGTGCTTGAATTTACTATCCGGCAAATCGGTGAATTTACTGTATAATCATAATTATTAGAACAAAAAAAGTCGAAGCAAAAATAGGGACTGCCGACAGGAGTGAAAACTCAATAAAATTGAATAATTATTAATTAATCAAAGATTAACGTGGGGAAATCCTTTATGTATACGTCATCATCTCGGGGAGAGAGTGGGTTATGTCCGACTCTCACGGACTAAAACTCCACGCTGTACCGTCCGCTGCATGGTAGGGGTATCCAGGGATCGAACCTGCTGTCTTCCTGAAAAACCGCCCTTGCAGCAGCCTGGCGAGAGAACGCCAGGCTTCGTCTTACTATAGAGAGGCAAGCTGGGTATACAACCAGTCGCCTACCCTCGTTAGCCTCACCTGTGCAGAGAGGAGATCGGCCCCTTCTGCCTGCTCTCCTTTGGCGGAGACGGCTACTCCGAGAATCTTCCTCGTGGGCCGTCTCCGCCACCTCCACACTGAAGCTATTACTGGGTTTCAGCATGAATGGGTCGACTCGCCCGGGGTACTACCACTCGACCCACAGAAACACCGACGTGTTGTAACAGTACTTGAGTTGTTGCGTTTCGTTCGGTCAGTGAGAACGCCGGAGGCCCACCTCCTCTTCCCTCACCTCTCTCTCCCCTCTCCCCCTCCCCAAATACAGGCTGGCACTAAACTTGCGACACCCCTGGTGTTACTAGTGTCTATGGACGGCGGTAATCACTTAACATTAGGTGATCCTATGATATAAAAAAATAAAAAACATATGACAGATGAGATATGAGTTGAAATAATAATAAATGGTGCAAATGATGCGTCAAACTTGCATGTTGAACAACCCTTAGAGAAATATAGTTTGTTGATACTCGTCACATTGACAGCAATCATTATATATTTTTCATATATGATATACAGGAAGTGTAAGAAAAGTACAAAAAAAATGTTACATAAGTAAATGACTATCTGGTATAGTACAAATAATGTTCCGATGGCTCACCAGCAGCTATAGCCGCCGCATAACATTGTATAAGTGATAAGTGATATTGTGATGTTTTGCAAAACTAAGTTATTTAAGAAACAGTGTAAAATTCAAATATTTGTATTTTGTATTAATTTTTTTTAAAGGGGTAGGTGCTGTGGGGAATCTTATGTGAGTTCGTGCTCTTTTCTTCCCACTCCCCACCTTCTCGCGATACCTAAGGCACGGTAAAGCGGGTGCGGTCGGACTATAATAAGTCTATGATGCCGAATGAATAGGTATAATGCACCCATGTGGATCCGGGATGTATCACTAGTATTATTATAATTGCATAAATAATTAGAGATAATTACGAATTATACTTGGTACAGAGTGTAATGTGATTAGAATAAGCTATTTAAATATAATGACTAATATAAAAGTGAGTTTTCGCTTATTTTTACACTTTCTTTTACAAATGATGATATTTTGTGAACGAACTTTTCGCATTAATTTAATTTACTGTGGGGCCTTCCGTTTTTAGAGATCCGTAACAATGAAGACTAAACCGTATCACTAAAACCAGTAGATTATCAGTAACAAACACTGGTACATTACTAGAATAATTGTCGATCTAAAATGGGTTTTAAAGCAAATAAGGATTTGTAAGGACTTCCTTCACTTGGGTTGTCGGCAGGTTAAGGAAGGCGATACCTTTATAAGTGCTTGTACGGGGTTGTGTAAGATTCATTATTGTTTCTGAGATCGTGAGATCTATTGCTATTGTCGCTAAGTGATAATGATTGTCTCTGAGCGCGTTGTTTCCTGAGATTATTATTATTATAGATATTAAAACCATTATTAAAAAGAACAAGAATCGAAGAAGTTGTCGTTTCATTTCATAGTGTCAATCTTGTTGTGAAAATACATACAAAAGGAGGACAATGTCACCGTGTGCTCTCTAGGCTCCACCTATCTATTCTGACATATGGACCGTTTATTTTGAAAGTGGTGTAAGTCCATTTTTGAGAAAAATGAGCTGTCACGTAATTCATGCTTAATTTAATGTAAATTTTTTATATATAACTAGTCCATGTTTAATTTCTCAAAAAAATCCCATGTTTTGTACAACTTAAAATCGGTCGGTAAATGAAATTGCATAATCATTGATTATGAAAGTGGTGTAAGTCCAATTGACTGAGGTAGGTGGCATAGCAGATGGATACCGATCAGTGTTTTGTTATTTTTCATTTATTTTATACTAGCTATGTCCCGCGGTTTCACCCGCGGACGATTTGCATTGTTTCCCCTTCGTGTTTCCACGACTCGTAAGTTAAAAGATAGATATTAAAAAATTAGAGAAATGTATTAGAAAATGTACAGCGCATAACCTGTGAGAAGAAAATAAATACGACAAGGCTGTATGACTCCGTATCTTTGCCCGTATTTTGGCGAATTAAAAAAACAACAAAAACAACAGTAGTAAAATTATCAATTTATTACCTCTTCGTCCTGGAAGACCGTTAAAATTTGAAAAAATCGCCCTGGAGCCTTTGTACCAAAATGCCAGACCTATTACGTACGAAAAATATAAAGACATGAAGCAGCTACTACCCTATATACCTCCGGTGCATCATGCATATTTTGAAACACTACCACATGCAGAGAATAAGTAAATTCTTGTAATCAGTATCTTGTAATGACAATGTAATTGCCGTCTAAAATAAAATTTTATGTGTTGTTATGCGTATTTGTAAACAAAATTATATTAAAATGAAGTATATTTTAAGCGATATTTGATTTTTCAATATTGAAATTAACCGATTTTTACATTTGTCTAATTTTGAAAGTGGTGTAAGTCCATTTACAGCACATAAATATGTGTTATTGTAGTCTAATTAGCCAAAAACAAATTTATATAAACAAATTAAATGTTGATAAAACAATAGAAACAATGCCAGACCTCATATGATTTGCCTGTATTTTTAAATCAACAAATATAGTAACCTTTAATTTTCTCGAAACAAAAGAAAATGGACTTACACCACTTTCAAAATAAACGGTCCATATACATAAAGTTCGTAAAATACCAATTAAACACGTATTAATTATAAATTTAGGTCAGTTTTCGTAGTGTATTTTTTTTTAATATTACTTTATAGTATAAGTTGCGGCGTATTGCAATAGTATATGTACTAAATATAACATATCTTGTAACAATGGCATGCAAAGGTATAGTAAAATATTGTAGGCAAAATTTAAATCTTCTTCTATCTTCTATACATATAATAAGAAAAATTTTTTCGTGAAAAAAATTGTTGCTGGTGTCTAGGAATAAATAATAAAATACATTTCAATCATTTTTAGAAATGTCTGTCTATCTGTTTGTATGAACACGCATCTCTGCTAAAGTACTGAGTTCACGATAAAACCACAACGAGAAGTTTATAAAGCATATCTTCGGGAATAACTTAGTAAATTTTATTAAAATCGGTTCAGTCTAACAAAAGTTATTGTAATTTTAATGACGACGCGACGTAATTACGAGATGAGAGTAGATAAGTAATGGACTTAATACATTCAGATGATTTTATTAATCACTATTTTTTACTTAACGTTCCACGTGAACGAATTAGCGGGCACAGCTAGTGTTTAATAAAGGTTCTGCATACTCTAGGTCCGCACCTTTTTTCTGCATTCGTTTATTTTATTAATCACTAGCTGACCCGTGCAACTTCGTCTGCACCAAATCGGTTATTACCGGTTTCAATTGTATTTTTAAACGCAAATAATCTTAAAAAACCTAAAACCCTATTGCAGCGTTATCCAGCACTTCCAATCGTGAATCCAAACTATCCAGGGACTCACTCAAACATATACCCAGTTGGTATGTGAGAAATCTTGTAAAATAAGCCTAGAATCTGTTCGCAGCATTACCTAAAGTAGTGTCATCAAAGTGAAGATCAAAACTAACTTACATATATTGCCGATAAATGTCTTCCCAGTACCCCTTGTAACTTCATCACGTAACATACTGTAAAAGTTGAACTTTATCTACATTAAATTTCCATTTTGTTTTAGTCGTTTGTTTTATAAGAATTTGTAAAGTATACGTGAAATCTGCATTCAATTTTAATTTGGTCACATTTATTTTACTTTTGACATACAAACCACCTTTTTTACTGAGATACTGAACTTGGGATAATATACCTTTCTAACAGTGAAAAAATTTTTGAAATCGGACCAGTAGTAGGTACCAAGCATTCCTCGAAAACAAAACTTTACCACTCATTATAATATTAGTATAAATACAACATAGTAACTGCAAACAGTAGTCCGGTGAAGCTGTTAAAACCTTGCTAGGTCAATAGCGTAGTCAGTTCGAGAAAAAAAAAATAACTGCATACACCTCCACTGATTTATTTTAATCATAGATTTACAAACTTGAACCCAACTACATCAAGACTCAACAACATTTAGAAAACTAATTTTATCAAATATCGAAACAACACACGTACTGATAGAACTCTAGTTGAATTTCAACTTCTACAATGCAATGTAACTATTATCTAGGTTTATGTTTTAGGAAAAAATCTTGTCACCTTTGTTTAGTAAACATTTTTTATACAATAAAATAAATGTAACAACATATAAGTGACAGTTTGGTTTACACATATTTTTTTCATATGAGGTTGATAATTAGGCATAGAAATGTCATATAGCCGTAGCTCAGTTATAACGTACTGGACATTATATGGTCCGCCGGAGCCGACGGTTCGAATCCAGGAGATCTTTTTTTTGGTATTTTTTTAAAGTAGCTTAGGGAAATATAGTTTATCTTTTTAGCTAATCTGTCTGCTATATATAGCACAATGAAAATTTACCAAAATCCGTCAAAAATTTCATTAACTACAAATGTTTGACTTTCGTCCGTTATCCTGGAGAATCCCTTGCGTTTTATGAGATAAAAAGTATTCTAGATGTAACCTTGTAATATTAGTTATCACTGTGCCAAATTTCGTCAAAGTTGGTTCAGTACTTTCAGAGTGGTACGTGTTCAAAGGGACAGACAAACAGGCAGATCCTGGAAAATCCCTTGCGTTTTATGAGATAAAAAGTATCCTAGGTGTAATCTCGTAATATTAGTTATCACTGTGCCAAGTTTCGTCAAAATCGGTTCAGTACTTTCAGAGTGACGCGTGTTCACAGGGACAGAGAGACAGACAGACAAAAATCGTAAAAAGATTATTTTTGACTTCTATATCGACAACAAAGTCTACCCCGATAAAAATTTTCAAAAAATATTTAATGTACAGATTTGACCTTGCTACAGTTTTATTATAGTATAGATATTAATAAAAATCGTATAAAATAAGAACAACTATTGTTATTACTGTAACTTAAATATTATATACTTCGGATTTTTAATTAAGTCTATTCCTTTTATGGCGGTTAATCATCATCTTTTACAGTAATTTTTAAATTATAATCCACAATGCCTCGCATCAGAGCGTCCACGGTCCGATGGATAAACCTAATAACTGTGTCGTCAGTTATGTCCGTATAGTAGACGCAGATGTTATGGTGTCTGGATAACTTGATGAAGGTTCATGAAGTGAAAATCTATAAGCCATTGTGGAATGATTTGATCCCATATATGAAATTGTTTTGCATTATCGTTGTAGGCTAGCTAGCTAATTCAGAAAGTCGATTAACCTGATTTTTTTAAACTTTACGTACTATTTACTAATTTATAAGAAAGTAAATAATACTTTTGACGCAGTATATATTGTTTAGTATACCACGTTAAATGCTAATTTATGTATCTTCCTTTATTAAACTAAAATTAGCATAAGTGCCAAGTGTTAGTTAAAATGTAAATTGCTGAAGTGTAAAGTGTAAAAAGTTTTGTTAGTTAAAGTTTTGTTTTGTTACGTTGTTTATTGAATAGAAACGCTACTTTATAGGATAAAAAAAATGTGTGCGTGTACTAGTGTACACACGTAAGAAGTGAAACTTGTTTAAGGCCTTATTTTTCGCAAAATGATCTATATGCAACTTTCCAGAAATTGGTTAAATAAAGTTAAATTAGATAAAGTTTAAACAAAAGGATTTTATTATCATGTTATTATTATATTTTATAATTTATTTTATTATATTATTATTTATTATTTATTTTTTTTTTTTTTATTTATTTTTTTTTTATTATTTTTTTTTTATTTTTATATATTTTATTATATATATATATATATATATATATATATTTTTTATTATTTTATTTTTACTCATTGTCATTTTTTTATCATTTATTATCATTTTATTTTATTATCATCATTTTATTTTTTATTTTTTATTTTTTTTTTATTTTATTATTTTTTATTATCATTTTATTATCATATTTTATTTTATTATCATTTTATTTATTTTATTATCATTATTATTTTTTTCATTTTTATTATTTTATTTTATTTATTTTTATTATCATTTTATTATCATTTTATTTTATTATCATCATTTTATTTTATTATCATTTATTATTTTATTATTTTTTTTTTTTTTTTATTTTTTTTTTTTTTCATTATTTTATTATCATTTTTTAAAATGTGACGGTAAATTTTTTTCCAACGCCGATAAAGAAGTTTCACTTCAAAAGATGGCGCGTAACGGAAAAATGTGACGCGTAACCGAAAAATGTGACGGTAAATTTTTTTCCAACGCCGATAAAGAAGTTTCACTTCAATAAACAATAATGTAAGGAACCCTTAAAATAATTTAATAATTCGCAAGTCGTAAATGATGATGGCCTCGTAAAGAAGATCCATCTATTTTTGGTCTATGGTCTTTATATATGTCTATATTTTGTTGTCACGGAATTGGGTTTTGAGAGAAAACTTCTTGAATTGTCAACTATGTTTATGCGAAGACGACTGACTTCGCTATTCTTCTATGATTTATTGTGTTTACTGAGAAAGATTTGTTCGGTTGTGTTTCTATACTGTAAAGCTTCTTATAATCCTTCCCGTATGATTATATGTTATAGATGTTTAATAATAATTGTTTAAAATCTCCTTTAAAATTTATTTTCATCATCATCTTACCCTTTATCCCACCTAAGTAGGGTCGGCACAACATATTTTCCATTTCCACTCTCTCCTGTCAGATGTCGGTATTCACGCCTTTTATACACATAATTTTTCACACAATCCATCCACACCTCCTTCGGTCTTCCTGTACTCCTATATCCATCAACCATTATACCTAAAATATATTAGATATATGTAATATAGTTTTTATTTCAAATATTTGCATACTTTGGTGTTCTTTTTTCATGACTGTATTTAATAAACGAATTTTAGTCTACTAGCATTTGCTCGCGGCTTCTATTTCGTGAATATAGATTTTACCTAACCCTCGAAAAAAGTCCTTTTTTTCAAAATTAAGTTACCCTATGTCGTTTACTGTATTCCTGACAAGTGTATGCAAAAATGTATTGTGATCAATTGTGTATTTAAGTCGTGAACAGATCACAATCGCATTTATAATATTAGGAAGATAAAAAGGACCAGTAAAGATGTTGATCATTTATAAGCAGTGTCGTCCCGAGGCAAGTATTAGAATGTAACAAGGTCTAATTATGGCGACCGTTAGCCAACCATAATATATATCACTTATGTACGTAAGTAAGGAACTTAAGGAGGCTACTAAAAAGAGATCTACAATTAATTACCTAGCTCTGCGTTACCGACCTGTAAGCTCGCCAGCTCAATGTGCACTGCTTTGGTGGTCCTTTGATTGCTGTGACACCGAACGCATGTTGTTGTATTCCAGTCAGGTATAGATAACTTATCATCTCGATTGATTACATGATTCTAGAATTCTGATTTTAGAATACGATGTGTCTCAGCGTATAACTCCAGACAGTATTGCAATCCAGACTGACACGATGTAGTAGTATATTTAAAATCAAAAATACTTGATTTATTTAGGCCCTGAGGTGCTTATGAACATCAAACTACCACCGGTTCGGAAAATAAGCCAGTCATTGAGAAAAATCGCTGGAAACTAGATAAAAGCATTATATTTACTACTAGCTGTGCCCGCCACTTCGTCTGCGTGGAACCTTACGTAAAAGAAAACAGTGATTAATAAAATCATCTGAATGTATTAAATCCATTTACTTATCTACTTTTCTCTCGTACTTAATTCGGGCCACCAGTTAAATTACAATAACTTTTGATAGAGTGGATCGATTTTAATGAAATAAAGACTAAGCTATTCTCGGGAACATACTTTATGATTTTCTTGATGAGGTTTAATTGTAAATCCAGTACTTTAACAGTGATGCGTGTTCATAGAAACACAGACAGTCAGACAGACATTTCTAAAAATGATTGAAATATATTATTTTATTACTTATTCCCAGACACCTGCAACAATTTTTGTTACGAAAATCGAGAAAGTACAGACAATTTAGATTTACATTCTTATTATATAGATAGATGTATAGATCATTTTAGCGGATGTACAGAGCGTTCTCTATATCTGTTATTATCTATACATACATATAATAAAAGGCTAACGGGACGAAATCTGTACATTAAATATTTTAAAGAAAAAATACTCTGGGAAGGCTTACAATCAATGAGAGAACACGTTGCTATAGTTTTTAAAATTTTTGTCTGTCTGTCTGTCGTTTGTACAGGATTCACGCAAAAACTACTGGACGGATTTTGACGAAATTTGGTATGGTAGTAGCTTATACACCGGTATAACACACTAGCTTCTGCCCTCGACTTCGTCCGCGTGTAATAGTTACTTTTGCCCCCCGAACCCGAGAAAAACCTTTGTTTTGGAACATTCTTCATTAATGCTCCACCCCCATTGGTCATAGCTTGATGCTATATATTATATAAATGAGCTATCTAACACTCTTCAAATCGGAGCAGTAATTCCTGAGATAAGAGCTTCAAGCAAACGAACTCTTCAGCTTACTGTAATAAGACCAAATCTGTACATACAATATTTTTTGAAAATTATAATCGGGGTAGACTTTGTTATCGATATAGAAGCCAAAGATTATCCTTTTACAATTTTTGTCTATCTGTCGGTCTGTCCCTGTGAAAACGCATCACTCTGAAAGTACTGGACCGATTTTGACGAAACTTGACACAGGGATAACTAATATTACAAGGTTACATTTAAGAATTTGTCCTATAAAACGCAAGGGGTTCTCCAGAATAACGGACGAAAGTCAAAAATTTGTAGTTAATGTAACTAGACTTTTTTGCGACACCTTAGTACAAGAGCCAGCAACGTTGGAAGAACGAGATTTATAGAAAAGCTGGTTCTTTAATATATCTTCCATTATGCCTTTCCAAACAGGATTCAGGGTACCTGGTAGCCGGTTAACGTTGTGTTTTTTAAAGCGCATCACACTTTTATAGGTCAAAATTTTGATTTATAAATAATTTTAGGAACAATTTTTTTTCAGTAACTTTTAAACGCTATTAAAAACATGAATTTATCACAGCTAGACATTTTTTTTATATACAATAATGTGCCTGATGATATATATATTTTATAAATAAAAATAATTAATTTCAACCCATTTTATTTTTTCTATTGCAGAGAACATATTTCATTTTATTAACGACGCTATCTTAAATACATGCGGCGATAACATACGCTGCCTCAATTATAGCTATCTTTATCGTGTAGCCAATGCTGCACTAAACTAAAGCTATAGCTAAGTTATTCTTTATACATATTATTTTTATAGCAATAAATCGATCTGACTTTTTTTTATATTATAGGAATCACACTTACTGGTGGGTCACCTGATCTTAAGTGATCACCACCGTCCATAGATACTTGCAACACTAGGGGAGTTGCAAGTGCGTTGCCAGCCTGTGTTTGGGGTGGGGGGGAGAGAAGGGAAGGGAAAGGGGAAGGAGAGGGGAGGTGGGCTTCCGGCGCTCTCACTGACAGAACGAAACGCAACAATGCAAGCACTGTTACTTGATGTCGGTTTTCTGTTAGAGGGTGGTACTACCCCGGCCGAGCCGATCCATTCATGCTGAAACCAGTAATAGCTTCAGTGTGGCTCTACCACGTACAAAAAGTTGACTATCGAGTAAATAACTGACTGGAAGATTAAATTTATACTTATTTATGTCTAAATAAAATAATAATAAAATTACGGCTATCCCAACATGGTTTGAAATTACTTTTATTGTTATTTACAAAAAATAGCATTAGGCACATTATTGTCAATAACAAAACTGTCTGGGAATAATAATGCCATGTTTTAATAGGATTTCAAAGTTAGTGACAAAAAACATGGTAAAATTATTTCAAAATCAATATTTTCGTCTGTAAAGGTGCGATATGCACAAATAAACGTAACGTTTGCCGGCAGCCACCTTGCTCCCACGTTGTTCGGAAGAACGTAAAGATATATAAAAAACAAGCTTACTAAAATTTGCTTTCAAAACCGTTAATAGCTCTTAGACGAATAGTTACAGGCAAGTGACATTTGACGCGCCGACGCGATTCTCATATTTTTTCATATTTATATTTTTCTTCAATATAATAGAGTGTGAAAAAGTTTTAATACAAGTAGAAAATAGTTATGATAAAGTAAGAGGTAGAGATGATTATTTAATTTTATTTTTACGTATTGTGGATGTGCAGATTCTATGTACAGTAGGTTAGTTGTCGTGACAGATAAAGAGAGAGAGTTTGTGTATATAATATATACATACATAAAATTTTCATTTCAATAGCAAACCAACTTAAGGATTACCTTTTGATGTATTAACTTGATTATCCCAGATCATTTAGTGTTTAATTTATTATTATTTATTTTATAAATATTTTTATCGTTTAATTTACAATTGAACTCTATCAACTTGATATTTTATAATGTAAACTAAACTGACTGTATAGTAAGCATCTACAAAAAAGGGAAAGCAATTTGGTTCCAACTGGGGTCCATAGACCCATCAAGCTATTTTTTTACATTACCGCAAATATATGTAGGTTAGTTTTTATCTTAATTGAACCCGGTAGATGACGCTACGAACGGGTTCTAGGCTTATTTTAAAAGATTTCTCACATACTTACCATCTAAGTATATGTTTGAGTGAGTCCCTTGATAGTTTGGATTCACAATTGGAAACCGTAGGTGTGGCTGCAATCGGGTTTTAGCTTTATTAAAATTATTCACGTTTAAAAATACAACTGAAACCGGTGATAACCGTTTTTGTGCAGATGAAGTTGCACGGGTCAGCTAGTATATATATAAAAGGAGAAGCTGACTGACTTAATGACTGACATATCAATGCAGGGCCTAAACTATAAGGGTTATAAACTTGAAATTTTACACAGGGGTTCCTTTTATAACGTAGGGGAGCACTAAGAACGGATTTTTGAAAATTCACCCCGTAGGGGGGTAAAACGGGGTTGCAAAGTTATTATGAAACTTTGCCGTTTTTGAAATTATTGGAATGAAATTCAGTATAAAGGTTTTTCATTGAAAGCCATGAAAAGTGTGTAAAATATTTTTTCAAAATTATCCCTTACGGGGGTAAAAGGGAGGTGCAAAGTTAGTATGAAAGTTCTCTGATTTTCATAATTATTTCAATAAAACGTTGTATTTGGGTTATAAGCTCCTAATAATGATTATTGGAAATATCCCTTTTTTAGGAGGCAACGAACAGGTGGGTCACTTGATATTTTGTGATCACCACCGTCCATAGACACTTGCAACACCAGAGGAGTCGCAAGTACGTTGCTAACCTGTGTTTGGGAGAAGGGGAGTGGGGAAGAGAGAAGGGGATGGAAGATGGGTATATTTTTGTGAATTCTATCCCTAAGGGGGTAAATGAGGGGTGCAAATTTAGTAGGCATAAAGTTTTTCGTATTTCTCTACATTATTTCAATGAAATTTTGTATTTGTTTTATTAATTCCTAATCATTATTATTGGCGATATCCTACTCAGAGTTTAAAGTATCGGATTCGAAACTGTCGAAACTCTTCTATCTAGCGAGCCGCGCGCGCACTGATCTGCTGCGGTAGTGCATGAGGTAGGGGGGCGGGACGTACGTAGTCGACAAGTGGACAACCCGAACGCGGGCAGACGTCGTTAATTGTCGCTTCGATTATTAAAAATTTCGCTGCTTGAATTTCTTTATTCTTCCATGTGATTAGATACCACCTTGAATACTTGCTTACTATCTTAATTTTTTTTCCTATTAGTTGTTTTTAACATTTGACTATAATAATAAATTATCTTAATTCTTCTTTGATTTAGTTTATTTACTATAATAGTTTTCGACACTTGAGCACCTACTTATTCCAGGTACTTCAGTTTGTATTAATTTCTTATTACGTACAACCTACAAACATACTTTTTTAAATTCTTATTCTATGTAGTACCTATGTTTTATAAGTTTTATTTTCGGTGTAGTCTGTTACCTTAGTTACTGTATTTTTTTCTTATTACCTACATATTTTTTTACTTCCTATTAAACTATCTATACTAATATTATGAAGCTGAAGAGTTTGTTTGCTTAATCGCGTTAATCTCAAGAACTACTAGTCCGATTTGACAAATTATCTCAGTATTAGATAGCTCATTTATCGAGGAAGGCTATATAACATCACACGAACACCAACAGGAGTGGAGCCCCAATGAAGAATGTTTCAAAATAGGGTTTTTTTTTGCTTTTGAGAGCTTCCGCTGCGTAAGCGGTTAAAGTTGCAAAAATCATTTATCACAGAACTGATTCCCTATTAAACCTTCTAAAAAAAGTCATGGTTGGCTCACTATAACCTTTATGCAAACCAAATTTGTTATAAAATAATGCACTATTTGCGAAGGTGTTCTTATAAACACTATTCCACCCGGTGGGGCGCCTCCATCCGTTGCTTTGCTATAGGAGTAAGATGTCCCTCAGACACAAGCTCACTTTGTATAAGACGTGTATCCGTCCCGTGATGACATATAGCAGTCCCGTTTTTGCGCATATGTCAAAAGATAATTTTCATAAGTTGCAGGTTCTTCAAAACCGTGTTTTACGTAAAGTGACCAGTGCCCCGTGGTACATCCGGAGAGTTGATCTACATAGGGACCTAGAGATGCCTTCTATCTGGGCGTACGTAAAATCACTTACGATTAGTTATTTTGAAAAAGCCGCGAATCATCCCAGTCCGTTAGTGGTATCCGCCGCAAAATATAAACCCGTACCAAACGCTGCGCGTTGTAAAAGACGACCGCGACATATTTTTACCGACCCTCCCGATGAAATAACGGCAGTGAACGATCAGTACCAGCCTGTCTCTCCAAACAGAGCGTACTCACGCCCACGCCCGCGTAACCACAGATCACGCCGCCGTGGTCTAGGGATAAATTTCGCTCCCGCACACCAGACTAGGCCCCCCTCGGCAGCTGCTCAAGCCTAGGTCCGTTCCCTCGGCGTGGAGCCCTTGAGTACGCTGCTCGCGCGATACAGTGACACAAAATCTTACATCACTGCGACAACATTACACATATCACCTCCACACACGTGCACGCATACACGCTTACACATGCAAGTGGAAGGGTCTTATCTTTTTCCCTTATCAAACTGAAATAGTTTAGAAAATTACCCGATACGAAATATATATAAGAGTTGTTGAGGTATGTATGCTTGGTACACATATATGTCTCAACAACTCATATATGTATGAATAGTTAGCTTAGCTTAGGTTAGCTCACATAGGTCGCGAACTGCATGTATCAGGCAACAGCCAAAGCCGAGGTGTGCCGCGCACCCTTGAGCTAGTTGTCAAAATAAAATCGGCTGAGTGCCTTAAGCGCTCGCCTTAGTAGTCCGGTGAAGCTGTTAAGACCTTGCTTGGTCAATAGCGTAGTCAGTTCGAAGAAAAAAAAAAAAAAAAAAACTATTCCACCCGGACGAAGTCGCGGGCTGAAGCTAGTAGTAGTAAAAATTTACACGTGTATCTCTAAAATTGTTTAATTTATTTATTTGTGCCATATTAATTATACCCAAGAAATTAATAATTTATTGCGAAATATCTTTTCCCGGCTAATGAGAAAACGATAAATCACATCAATAACATACGAACTGTCAACTTAAACAAGTGTTAGACTAATGTACATTAAAATAATGTCAATCTGTAAACAAGGGTAAGACACTCTTTTGTAATCAAACTTTTTTTAAGTAAGAGTTCAATGCGAATTTAACTTTTTTGTAATAACACGATGAGTATTTAAATATTATGATGTACATTGTGATTAGTATATTGCGTCCATGTGGAGTCGGAACGGGAACGCAAGTTATAAATAAAAAAGTATATTGTTAAACTTTAATGAAGTCCGTGTCTTTTCCTTAAACGACTTTTGTTACTTAACTCGTAGTTCTGTACCAGAAGTGTATTCCAAGTAAAAGACAACTGTATATGTCAAATAGTAATGAGACGTTATGTATTAAGAAAAGTTGTTTAAACTATATTATATTATTGACCCATCTCTTGAAAACAGTACTTAACCTTTTCTGTATTCTTGACAACTCGAATGCAATTACGTGATGATTGGTTTAGCAATTAAGACGTGAAAGCGTAACAAACAAAAAAACAAACAAGCACGTAAAGGCATTTCTATTTAAATCACTATTCTAATGTTCCACTAAAACAAGCCAATTAGTACCACTATAATATTATAGATATATATCTATTGTTAGAATTGATTATGTTATCGCCTAATATAGTTTCAGTAGGATTCTATTAAATAACACATGTATAGGTAATTCTATAATCCCTTATACCGGAGTTTATCGGTACATTGTTCACTTGAAACCTTGAATGTCGAACAGATACGGCTTTGGGGAATTCTTATGGGAGGCCTAAAAAACGAAAGAGCTTTGTGATATCGTAGAATTAAAAAAAATAACGAAGGTTATTAATGGTAAGTTCTTTGAAATAGATACGAGAAGGCATAGCGAAAAATAGAAAATCAGCAGAGGTGATACAGTAGCGAAGTAATGAATTAGACGGCCTAGGTTCATAATTAAATCGAATAATAAAACTGCAAATAATGAAACGTGCATCAATCTACAATACAACTCCATATCTTGGAGTGGCAATAGCACTCGGAATTATTTCTTCTGATGTTTTCAATTTTGGTAAAGAAAGAGTTTGTATACATAATCACTTTTATTAAAATGCAATTGTCAAATATATAGATGCTAAAGCGGTTTTTTTTATATAATCAATGCATTATTATATATTAACTAGCGGGCTCGGCAGATGTTGTCCCGCACTGATTATATAAAAATCCTTGACAAATTATATACCAAAACGTTCCTCATGAATCACTTTATCTACTGGTGAAAACCGCATAAAAATCCGTTCAGTAGTTTTTGAGTTTATCGCGAACAGACAGACAGACAGACGCGGTAGAGGACTTTGTTTTATACTATGTAATGATATGAGTTTAGACGCATGTGCGGTTATTATTTACTAGCTTCTGCCAAGCTAAAAATGACATGTGCTAAGTTTTTAATTGTTTTTTAAAATTTCGCGATTTTCAGCAATGCTATTTATGTTACCCGTATGCTGCAATAATACATTTATTTATATCACAATGCAATACATTACAAATGTATATCATTTTTATCTTCTTTATCAATACTCTGGCTAATTTTATATGTTTTAACAAAATTAAACTTTAACATAACACAATATCTAACTGTAATTATTATCTAAAAATATATTTATTTAAGACATGATGCTGTAAGTGTTGTGTTTGTCTGTGTGTATTTCAATGGCCTAATCTGGAAGAACTAAAAATAAATATTTAATACTACTTATAAAGTGACTCTCTCATTACTGACTTGACACTGGTAGATTTCGTATCTATGAAACCCCAATATTAAAAAGTTGAAGTTTGTGATTTTGGGTGTTTGGGGTACGACTCTGGTACTACTGATCCAATTTAGAAAATTCTTTCGTTATTAGATACATGTTATATGTATACTATACAAATTCTTATTAAAATAAATACATAGATCAAATTGAAAACTTCATGGAGATAAAGTTTGCTTTTTACTGCATGATAATCTTCGATCAACAATAACTAGATAAAGGGTCACGTACAAAATCGAAGCTAAAAGCTGTCCGCGTAAATATATACTTATGTGTAGATATCTGTTTACTAAGAAAGGGAGAAAAAAGTTTTAAAACAGTTTTTAGTTCAACCTAATTACAACCATGACACCTAGTGATAAAGTCACAAATGTTCAAAATATTATCTAATACTTACGATAAAACGAGCAAAGCAATAAATTACTCCCCTCACAAATGAAAAGACAACATAAACAACATTTAGTGTGAATTCAACCTTAACACGCAATGAATCTAGTACTTTTTCCCGTTATTGTGCGTGGTTGAAGAGCCTTGGCCAAACATTTGTGCTACAGGTATAAAATCGGTAATTTGTTCAAAACTTGATATTATTTGTTAGTTTAAAGCTTAAAATATAACTTAGTCAACATGCATTTAGCGAAAGTAAGATACTCCGGCCGTTAAATTGCTTTTTCGGGTATTATTTTTGCATCTTTTGAATACACTGCGGCATGTGAAACATGCTTACATTGGCTGTGTTTCAAACAAACTAAACAAAATAGAAGCTCACATTTCAAGTGAGCTGTAATTTACCGAGACGTATTTTTCGCGCCGACCCGTTATCTAGTTATTGTTGATCGAAGATGATAATTGATGAAGTTGGTTAACAGATAATGGGAAATAAAAACTATAAGCCGGTAAAATTATTGCGTTGCTGCGAGGATAGTCAATAGGGCGCAGAGGTAAGGGCCAGAGGAGCAGTCCAGGTGATACCCGTAAGACATTTCTTGCCAATATATATAGGATAGTTGGCAGTCAAAATTTGACCCGATAAGTTTCGCTATAATCAGGTTCTAGGTTTTTAAGATTTTTCGCGGTTGGAAATAAAATTGGAACCGGTACTTACCTATCTGGTGCAGACGAAGTTACATGGGTCAGCTAGTATTACTATAGATGTAACGTAACAAAATACTTAAGAAAAATAAATGCTATTCCTTAAAAAACGGCCGACAAAAATAAAACTTACGTAAATGTTATAAGTTGCGCCTGACTATTTTACGGTGCCACACCCCAATACGTAGCATATGAGATTTAGAACAGTAACATATCAGATTACTTCAAGTAAAATGTTATTCAATGTTTTACAAGGCTCGACCAGATATTATAAAAGAATTTATGTAGCAGTTTTTGTAATCAGTATAAACAATGCTACGGAGTTATCATTGAGTTGATATATTTGATTGGTTAATTAATAAATACTCTTCCAGTTCATAACCGATGCGCTTTTTAACTATGCCCTTTGTTTAAAAGGACTACTACTATCTACGTAACATATATAAAAAATGTTATAACATACTTTATAACTAAATATATGTTGTGTATTATTATATTACTCGACATATGCCACTTTGTAAAACCGTTACTAGATTCCAATTTCAGTTTTCCGCACTCAATAATTATTCTGTAGTTACTATGTACATTTTCATTCCATTTTGTAGAAAGTATTTCCATGCTATATATAAATAAATACAGTTATTACTACACAGTTTTTGTACCGGATTGTTTATCGATTCTCTGAAATATATTATAAGCTCAGAGTCCTGATTTACGCTGTAATTCTCTAATTAATTATATCATCTCTGCCTATATCATAAAAGAAATTCCGAGAATAGCAATTTCTGTAACCTCATTCCCTACGCCCTTTTTCGTTTTTATAGGATGTAGAATTTGTAATATGATTATCGGCTGTTGATTAGTCGTATTTTTTTTTATTGTAGCACGGCACAATGACTGCACTATGCCTAATGGTAAGCACAGTACAATCCAGAAACCATGGCGATCACCGAGTGACACATTATCCATCGTTGGTCGCCGCTCTCATGCCGGTCTGCAAAAAGCTGAATATGTACAGGCTGATCCCGAAACGCGACCCGCAGAAGCGAATCACTATGACAGGCTTTTTCGCCATATATATGGTGGTTGCGATTATTTATTTTAATTATCTGTATTGAATATCATTTAGAAAATTAATTGTTTCTAAACCCATAGGGCCGAGGGCTACGCACTTATCTAAATACATGCCTGTCAGGACGAAACCTCCGATAGATTTATAAGAATAGAAATCGGGTATCCGAGTGGATGTGCCGATATGTAATTTATGAACCGAAAAGTGGAGGCTGAGGATTTCTTTAATGATAAGGCACCCGTTACAGTTCGACGGGTAATCGAACATTAATCGCTTACCCATCCAACCGGGTTCTAAAGCCAATATCCTTAGGTAATAGAATGCAATACTAAACTGATTTTGGTTTGCAGCGATTAAACTTTAGTAGCACGATCAGAAATAGCTTCCAAGGGCTAAGCAATAATGAGCCTTCTTTGTGGAAAAGCATGGAGCCCTCGTGCTGCTGTGTTTTGGACTGAACGGTGTAGTTGGTTACTTATACTGACACACAAGGAATTCCTCAGGATTTAAGAGTTATAGCCTTATTATATCTGGTCCTATTGAGGTTGTACTGACGGTGTGGAATGTAATGCATTTGATATGCTATAGGGGTGACGTAAGGGTGAGAGGCGTCGTGAACCGATAATTTGCGTTACAAACTCAGACACTATGATATTGCAATAAGCAATAAATAAATACATAACGTAAAATAATTAAGAACGTTTAAGTGTTTTATTCTTTTTATATGTTTTTAGCGTTAGATGACGCTGTGTTTTAAGATAGTAAATACGCTAAACCTAGAGAGGATGGCTCTTCATGCTCTAGAGGTGATGCCGGAACACACCAACAGGTGGTTGGCGATAGATTTTCAACTTGAGTGTTGTAGCTAGCCAGGCGGACTTAGTAAAAACCCTAGCACCATGCAAAGCCGAAACCAATGCAAGTGTCAAAACATTTAATTATAAAGTGGGGGGTAACCTCAGACATGTTTTTGATGAGATTTTTTAAGAATATAAAGAATTTTTCAGAGTATTATTTAGGCTACTATTATGCTTTTTTATGGGAGCTAAACAGTAGTTATGAAATTGATACTCAAAATGATAACATTATAATTAAAAGAAAACATAGAATTACTACAGATACAATGATTAGTTCTCATGATGCAATAAAATTATTTTAACAAGAACAAAGTCTCGGATATCAGCTAGTATAGGATAAGAACAGAATAAGGGATATAGAAACCAAAACGGTCGAGTTGAAAAGTGCGTGGTCATGAGATAAATTGAACTATGTATTGCCTTTGTCAGGGTAAGGGAGTCCTTTTTAACATACAGTGGATATATAGACGGTGAATGTTTATTTTTTTATTAGAAGGAATATGCGGTTTACCTCTAATTCTCTTCAAGTGTTACGTTAAAATGTGTATTGTATTCTCAGTTTCATTAATTTCGGTGAAGTGGTTACGCTTCATAGGAAGGTGAAGTTTCATTAACCGTGACTAAGTGGAAATATTGGGTATCTTTTTCTGATTTACTAGTGACCCATCCCAGTTTCGCAGGGGTCAATGTACTAATGTAGCGTATCCAACTTTATTCAAGGAGTTTTTGGCGGGATTATGAAATGTCATCTAGTAGGTTTCATATTTTATTCATAATCTTGAGTTATTTGGCTTTATATTTTGTAATATTGTAGATGGGAAATAATACTACGGGGCATGAATTCTGAGATGCCACAAAAACTCCCTGAATAGTTCTAACAAAGGCTAAACTTGTTAGAACGTTGAAATTATCACAAGGGACTTGTAACGCTATTACCTACTCGATAACGGCACTAATATCAGGAGATTGGTTGCCAAAAGAGACCTAAAGAACTGTATCCAAACTTATACACATGTATAATTTAAACCACTTTTTGGGACATTGATAGTTTATCAAAGGTAATGAAGTTACCTAAGTATTTTCACGCATATATTTTTGTCTTGTCCGACATAATTTTAAATCTGTGATTCTTAGTTCTTTTGATTTTTCAGCTGGGCTATCCTATTATATGAAATTTGATGCAACCTTGTAGATGACATAACCTTTTTGAATGTACCCTTCAATCTATCAATCAAATTCAAGCAGCTATTCATCTCCAATCATTTATACAAATATCGTTTTACGATCCAAATATTGTAATATTCATGACGTATGCAATTTCTGTATAACGGATCGAGTTCGATTCGAGGTTTCTTAACGAGCAATGGAATCAATTGATAATATTACCCCGCATTTCAAGTTCAAACATACATTCCTGTTAGGCTGTGGTGCAAGACAAAGGGTTTTTTTTTCGAATTAATATATGTATTACCAACAGTAGTAAATGTACAGTGTGTAGTTAACCAACGTTGATTAACCATTACCATTTTTGTATTGAATTAGCTTTATATCGGTAAAAATCAAATAGAATGCTATACGACATTGGTACGAGTAATCAATTAAATGTACTCATTAATTATTACTGGACAAACATTGATAAGACGTTAATATCTACGGAGTTTGTCTTCCCATCATCTTATTACTAGGTAGTGTTAAAGAGAAGTGTGGTTGGCATCTAGTGAGTAAGCGCGATCTATCATCAGCCTCACGTTCATTTACCATCAGATGAGACTAAAGTCAGGCGCGTGCCTGTAAAACATTTTAAAAAAATGCTAAGTTAGTTAGCTATGGTTAGACCGTTCACATGTCTGTCTACATGTCTTCGTAACTATATATAGTAGTGGATTACTACTGCATCGGCTACTAAAGATCACATCTACGTAGGACGACGTCATACTGTTATAACTGCCACTTCAACGTCTCCCCGACATATATATACCAAGGATATACCGATATTAGCTCTGTTTAATCGCATGTGCTTCCAACGTGCACCAAACTAACATTGCATTTGCATAGTGGAGAAATATTCCATATGAATATTTATGTGAATATACGAAATTCTTACAACTCTAGGAATCCGATATTGACTTTAAGAATGTATGCAATATTTTATTTATGTTCGCTTGTGATAAATATAAGTTAACGTGATTCAGAATCAGTTGTGGTTATTCATTTATAACCTAACTTTTTGGTCACTATATTTACTTCGTTTTGATATTTGTAAAAGTCATCAGAATAAATGTGATGCATAGAAGTCAATTTGAAGTTGCCATTGGTAATATCTTAGTACGAGAAATGTAGCGTAAGCCAAAAGTTAAAATGCTTATTTTCAATAATCATAAAGCACCTTATATAGGTATTGCAATTTTATATTGGACTAGCTAGTGCTCATGATACCCTTCTAGTGAATATGTTTTTGGTGAAGCATAGGATATATGTATCGTATCAGAATTCATTATGGGCTCTCTTTTAATACTTTCACGGATTTTACCTTTGATCAATTCTATCGTGAACATTTAATTTCTGTGGATAAGCAGAATTATATATAACCTATATACTACTCCGAGAAGCACTCTGTTTACTAATAAAAAATAGCTGCTATTTTGGCGATTAGGCTGGACAAATAATAATCATCAACATTCTATTTGTATGTATGTAGATTAAAGGAATTAATATCTGATTTTAGATATGGAAAAAAAAACTCTTGTGTTACGTATTTCGGTTGATTAAATTAATCCCATTTCATGTGGCCTTTTAGGAGTGTATCGTATTGGAAATTTATTCTAGTTTAAAGTGCAATGGAGTCATTGGAAGATAGTTATTCCCATAATATAATATGGTAACTACTATCAAAAAGAGTGCAGTTATTTGAAGATAACAAAATGCTCTTTCAGAATCCCCAGTTGACATTGTGAAGAAAGTCTTGCAGAATGTTGTGATGATTAAATAACGAATTTAAGATAAAATTCGCTTTTAATACCATTCCACCAAGAAGTAAATGCACATTCATAATATCCAAAATAAGATTTGAGCTGGAAGTTACGTCGGACTCGAAATTGAATTTTCACAGCTTTCCGGGGAACAATTGTTCCTTAAAATTGAAACTAAAGGGGGTATGACGTTCCGAATGGTAGCGCTGGAATTTAATACTTAGTATTAAAGATACAAAGTTGAAAATTCTGGTGTATGCTGTAAGTGCAATTCGAGTCGTTTTTAATCGAATTGCAGTTAGAGAAGGAAGATATGGTAGATTTATTTACGGTCCGTTAGATTCAACCTGCAACCTCCTGTGCTGGATTTATAATGTGGAAAATAATTTAAATAATTTTTTAACATTGGATTTTCTATCTTGCTTCCTTACAAAATTCCTAACAATAAAAACAGTCAATTTAATTTAATAAGACTAAAAAAAAGTCGAGGCAGTCATAAGGACTACTCTATATCTCTCTCTCTTTGAAACTTCCATATTAATTATATTGTCAATGAAAATAATTAAATTTCAGAATTTGCTTACTGAAATTATTAACATTAGTGTGGTTTTCATATCTATTCGCACTCGAAGCAATAATTATATTCATTTTCATAGAGTCTATTAATCAATCAAACGTATGATAACCTGCAAAATATCAATATTACATGTACACAGGCCCCTAGACTACGCGTAGCTAGTCTGACGTAAGCCACGCAAACCGCGCACGCACAATGCGACGGGTATGCTCATCCAGACGTTTTCTTTCACCAGAAGCTCCAACTCATTTGCAATGATTCGAAGCTACGTTCTGTGACACTATATTTAAATTCAATATCAACGAAAGCATTATCGCTTCTAGGCCCTTCAAAAAGTGGGCCACTAACTTCAGATAACATTGTGAATGTGCATTGCCTATTTACTAAATTATTGTTCCGAGAGTTATTGGTTTAAATTAAATAGAAAGTTTATATACATCTTTATTCTAATCACATTCAATAGTATGTAAACTATTTATGCGATAATATTATTTTCATTATTACTACATAGCTTAATATATTTTTTAACGCCCTAATTTACGCTAATTAGAACTATCACTCAGATTGGGATTTTTTCCTGCATCTTATGGCTAGTTTTGTTAGTCCTCTGCCACGTTTGTCTGTCTGTTCGCTAAACTCAAAAACTACTGAACAAATTTTCATGCAGGTTTCACCAGTAGATAAAATGATTCAAGAGGAAGGTTGAGGTATATCATTTGTGAAAGTTTTTTTATTATCAGGGCGGGATAACGTCCATGGGGCTCGCTAGTTTAGGTATATTATAAACTATTATGACCTTTAGGAGCGAAGCAATTACCATACAAAGTATATATTAGAAAGTACGTCGAATAAGAACGTAGTCAAATTGCGAGAGGATCGTAAAAATACACGATATTGGAAAGCTTACGTGAATTAAACCACAAGGTACAGTTGGTAATTTATAAAAACATTATAATTATGAAAAGTTCTCTGTCTTTCTATCTCTTCTTTAAATAAGCCAATTTATCATAAAGTTTCAACAATATTTATTTTGCTTGGAAAGGTAACAAATATCCATCCATTTTCGCAAAGTTTCTTGTTTATAACATTGATAGGACTATGCGTATGTATAGCGCATAGTACTTCACCAAATATATACCTATATGCCAATTAAAATTAACACAGTATTATGTGGTAGACACGTATCATTTTCGAATAGGTTTTAGAATGTTTTAAAATGTGTTGCATGACATTTTCTAAGCAAGCATCTATAAGTATGTTTTGGCAGTTGCTCTTGAGAGCCAGTCCCTCTAGATTTAGCGTTTTTACTATATAGGCCTATATCGTCGTTTAACTTTTTATTTATTGGCACAGTATATAAAATTAAAGTATATTGATATTTTAAATATTAAATTACTAATAAAATAAAGAGAAACGTTAAAGTTCCGTTCGTTTGAATATAAAATGTAGAAAGCCCCGAGAATACCAATTCCGTGTTTACCGCTAAAGTTTTCAATTCGCCAAACTTCGTCAGTCTATATTTAACTGAAGCGTTCTTTTGATATTTACTGTTTTATCACGTTCACTGCTTCGACGGAAATTGAGGTGTAATTTTCTGTTTTCCTATGAGGTCGAAAAAACCTGCTACCCAAATCAACTTCGGTAAATTAATAGGTCATTAAGACCCTCAATTAAAACATATTGCTTATATTTTTAATAATTATCTAAGAGGAAGTTACACAATTTAGTATTTTGTAAAACTGCTTTTTTGTTTGACATAGAACATAATAATTAATTTATGAGAAATGTCCATAATTAATCTCAACAAAATGTGACTTTTCTAATTTAAGCGTGGTTGGTTTTAGTATCGTAAACCTTAATCGAGAATCAGAAGTAAATTAAATAATGTTTTTATAGTATGAGTCAAGTGGAATTTTAACACGTTCACAGAGATATGAGGCCAATTCGGCCTCATGAACATTTTGTATATCAGGAACCATTGCCCCACTGCTACTGCCACCGCTGTTAGTGTTATATGTTTGAATTTCATATATCGTGGTATTTAGTTCTCCTTAAACGTATGCTTGTAAAGATCCCTAAAACAGATGGCGTTAGAGATAGCGCGGATGTTTTTTTTTAAAGTAGCTTATAGTAACATTTTAATTATCCCCTTCAATTTTGTAATTGTGTTCGGTATGCAAAGTAGACATGAGGTTGTTTCGAAGTTTATATTCCATTAGATCCTGTTTGTCGATTACCGGCAAACTTATTGAACAAATTTCAGGAGTTAAACTCTGTTTAGATTATTTGTGATATTTTTTTTAATTTTGATACTTCCGCGTAGCACCTATAATCCTGTCAACGATTTTACGTTATCTCTGTTAAATTTTATCATTACTACTTAGGCTTTATATAAAAGCTAAGAAGATACATATGTATCCTAGAGATATGTATCATTAAGCATTTTAGAGAGTAAGAATAACAATGTGTCCCTGTAAGAGTTCCATTGCTGGGTTAAAGCCCCTTCCCGAAGGAAGGTCGTGCATATTCACCTACGCGTTATTGGTGATTTTAAGCGACTAGAAATCTATATTCTATATTTTTTCCACATACAGCGGTCTAACGAGAATATTTTTCTGGTTCAGGTTGCCTCATGATGCCTTTTTTCACTGTCAGCCCATAGTGTTACCAATTTAAATTAGAAAATACATGGGAATTCCTAATAATTTCTTAGTTCACATCAGGGTTCGAGCTTACGAACTTCCCATAAATATTTCATCGGTTAAGTCATTCAACCACCACTAATATTACTTTGACGATATTCTCAAAAGTCCAATCCGAATAAATTCCATGTTTATAATAGAATAATAAAAGTCTTATTAAAATCAGTTGAGCCTTTCCGGAGATTAGCTCTGATTAACAAAAGGCACTTTGTTTTCCTTTATATATAGTTTTAGAATTTTTTACAAATGAAAATCGATTACCGAATGTATATTAGAGCTTTAAGAATTAAAGTAGGGGGTGGAAATGTTTGGAATTTTTTTTTGAAAGGTGTGAGGTTTCCACAATCTATTTGTTAACGTGGAATCGAAATAATATCGACGAACACAAGTCAACAACGGTTTTGAATAACACTGACCTTAATGCTGTCTCCTTGTTATAGGTGCCCGGGATACGCTACGATCACCAGCACGGAATTTTGCGTGGCCTTCGATACTATATGCGGTTTTTGCGGTACTGTAATGTCCTCGCGCCGTCCGGGGCTGAGCGTCGACCGTCCGTAAATAGGTGTAGTATCCCCGATAACCACACAGACAAGGGCCACAAGGCAGTAGAGAAATAGAAATACAATATAGCGAAAAACAAGAAGCGCCATTATTTGGCTTAAACACTATTTTTAGATCGTCATTGTTTACTTACAACAATCGAAGCGACAAGGTTACAGCATGTACGTCTCTTTTTCCACGCATCGACGAGTCACATACTGTTTTATTTATTCAGGACGCCTAGAGAGAACTCTGGAATGGTTCAAACATTTCCTTAGTCTTCGGAAGTAGTGTAGTTTTCGTGAAGGTCGTGACAATATTCGTATGATAAGGAAGAGCTTAACTTTTCAATATTTCTATGATCTTTGTTCCGCATAATGCGACAATGATCCTCATTTGAAGTCGCGAATATATTTAATGTTCGAAACGTAAAAGAATGGTGTATACTTTTTACTGGGAAATATGATTTCTGTAATTCTCAAATACACCGTCGAAGGTATTGTTACTTCCCTTTTCATATTTGGCTTGTTTTTCGTTGGCCTCGGTTTTTATCAAATCCCGTCGGTAATTTCTCGTTTCCGAGTATTAAAAGCTTGTTCGGGGATAAATATTAATTTTTGTTTTATATTCGTACCCATTGCGGGAAATAAATGGAGATATTAAAGATTGAAAAGTAATCTTCTACTTACTGACTTATTTCTATCAAAATATTTTTTATAAAATCAGATGGTGATAGTAGCTTTAATTTTGATTATTATATTTATTATAAACTAGCTGTACCCGCAGCTCCACATGCGTTTTTTTAAATTGTATTAAAGAAATATAAAATTGTGATACCATGCACAATTATAGAAATGCTCTTTAAAAAAATTATAAGTACGACGCCTTAGCCACCTACAGTAATCTATAACGTATACATTAGATATATAAATACTAACAATGTTTTAAGTGAGGTTTATCATCAGCAACATATATGGAACCTTAACAAACCATATTACTACCTCAGTACGCACTTACACTGTATAAGGAACTAATGAAAAAATGACTTTAAGGTAGATAATATGCTCATATTATCAATAAGTAATACGTTTATGGTCTAATATGTTATTAGAAAGACCCCTTCTATTTTCAAAATTATTATTAACAATTATAGTGTTGAATGTTAAACAATGAATGAGCTGACGTTTTGAAATTTTACTTAAATATAAATCAAAATATTAAACTTTATATCTGTCGAAGCAGTTTTTAATATTTGACAATTTAAATATTCCTCATTTAACTCGATACTATGTTCTTGGTAACTAAGTTATGTAGACGAAAGCGCGGTAAATAAAACAAAATGGCCGCCAAAATGACCAAAAAGACAATATAACTCAAATTACATACATAGAATACATATATGAATTTCAATTATATCTATTCTTGGAGTCCAGTACAATGCACGTCTTTCGCACATGTTTACAGTGAATAACATATTTTTTTCTAAATTTCATATGAACGAAGTCTTATTTCTTATATGATCAGTTATCTACCAGTAAAAGTCCCGTGAAAATCAGTCAAACCGTTTTGGAGATAGTATTGAGGGCGAAGCCACGGTTAACATCAAGTCTAAATTAAAATAGACTAAATTACTTTTTATAACGTCCGCTACCTGATGTTAAAAGTCCCGATAAATCGGTCCAACCAATTTGGAGATAGCACGCGGGCGAAGCCTCGGTTAAGAGCTAGTCTAAATTAAAATAGACTAAATTACTTGTTATGATGTCCGAATTTCTTAAGGGGGCCACTAAAAATCGACTATTCGATTTTGATATATCTATGAGCATATTTTGTCCGTGAAAGTCCCGTGAAATCGGTTTTTAAAATATAATTAAAAATAGAGGAAAAAATTGGATTTTTTTTTAAAAAAAAAAAAAAAAAAAAGGGATAAAAAAAAGGAAGAAAAAAAGAAAAAAAAAAAAAAAAAAAAAAAAAAAAAAAAAAAAAAAAAAAATACTAAGAATAAAAAAAAAAAAAAAAAACCGGTAAAAGATTTGGAGATAGCATGTGCGTAGACAGGAAGCCGCTGTTAACTGCTAATCTAATTTCGAGTAGCCTAAGATACACCTGCTGTAATTTTCCAGCAAATAAAACTTTAAAAATAAATGACATTATTAAATATTTATTAAAATTGAGAACTTATTTAAATATCTGCCAGTGAAATTCCCGTCAAAATCGTGCCACGGTGGTAGAGAAGTTGAGCAGTAATAGGTTAGCATGGTATAGGCATGTCATGAGGAGAGATGAAAACCATGTAACTAGAAAGTTTTGAGTATGGTGGTGGGCGAATATAGGAGTATAGGAAGATCGAAAAGATGTGGATAGATTGTATGAAAAGTAATATGTATACAAAAGGTGTAAATAATAAGATGGCATCTAATAGGGGAGAGAGGAAGTGGAAAACATTTCGTGCCGATCCTACTTAGGTAGGATAAGGGTAACAAGATGATGATAATGATATCAGTGTGTTTGTTCTTCCAGAAATAGTTTTGTTCTTTCATGAAAACTGTGAGTCTTATTTGGATTAATTTTATTTATTTTTTTATTGCATTTTTGTCAAGACCATCAAACACTATATATTATCACTTTTATTGATTTTGTACTTTTAAATTATATAATTATATCATTATTGCTTAACCTGTAGAGGTTGTCCGTAGGGACAAGCGTAGTATAAGATATCAAATTATATTTTGAACAGTTTTATATCTGCCAGTAAATCATCATCAGACACATAAATTTTATTTATATGTACAGCAACTGCCTAAGGTTTTGTATGGGTTACAGTACTCGGCATTTGATTTGGTACGACAGCGCAATTACTGCGACAGATAAAGATACGCTATACGAAACCGAGCTCAGCCAACTATCTCGTTCTTCCCCCCGACGTGACAAATCGAATTCCAGATACTGTAATTATAACATGACAATAAATATACCGCTCTTAATATAAGTAAATCTATATCGCTCAAGGATACCAATCCTCCAAAAAAAGAATATAAAAAATTAGTTTAGTAATGCTGCAGAATACCACTCATAAATATATATATATATATATGTATTACATACATTTCATCAATATTTGTATGTATTTATATCTAAAATATATCTAAAAAGAATCCTTTTTATATAAAAAACATAGGTTTTGCTCGTGGCTTCATTCGCCTTAATGTAGATTCGACTTATCCTTCGGGAACCGTACTATTTACCTACATGAAATGTACCCTATGTTTTTTCTGTACCCCTGATTATATGGACCTAAAAGTTCATAACGCCAATCGTGAGTAGTTAAAGAGTAACAAATAAACAAACTCACATTCCCATATATAAAATTAATTAGGCTGTGCCTGCGTCTTCGTATTCATTTATTACGTAGAAAAATCTTTCACCTTAATTTGATTTTGACTCATATTACATTTTATATTTTTTAATGTTATTATTAATTATGATTAGTTATAAATATTGGATTGGTTAAATCTCTATATGTTTGAGATTGATGAATTATAACACGATTTCGACGATTTTTACGACGATTAATTTTGCTGTAATTCGTAGCTAGAAATTATTATATGCAGATATTTGAAATCGAAGAGCATTTACACAATATCTGTCTTTTTATAACTAAATTTTTTTTCGACAAGCACAGCTAGTATATAGCATAGATAGATAAATGTATTTTGGTAAACCAACTAATAATACATATTTATTCCAATTCTGTGAAAAGCAATATTCACTCAGTATATGAAGAACTCTGATACATTCAAATTCTTACAAAACACTATTCTAAAATATATTCCAGGACATTATAAATTATTATTTGAATAATACAGGTATACCAAATTAATCCAGCGTTCAAAGAAATATATACCTTCCAAGGATCCAATATTTCATGAATAAGCTCCCATTTTATATTAAAAATTAATTAAGTTTTCCTGCCTCGAACGAATCGGTACCGAAAAATTCTACTTCCCCGATTTGTGAAAGTTTCGTTCGAGGGCTTGAAATGAAGGCAGCTCGGTTTTAACTTTATGGACGGGAATTTGTAATTCCCAAAATACAACCACTGCTTACTGATTACAGCATTTTAAGGTGTAATCAGAAATTTGTTTTAGATTGTTTACTTTTACTTTATTTATTTTTACCTTTGCCAACTATTTACCGAGATGCTTCTTTGCTTTGTGCTTTTAGCTTCTAAAAGAGAATACGGCATATGAAAAAGTGAAACATAAAACCTTCGCAGTGCGAAATACTGGCAGCTAAACGTCCATAATGTAGAGCTCATGTGGTAACAAGAATCCAGATTTACGAAGAAAATCAACATGCTGCACTCGCTGATGCTGATGAGTTGAAATCTCGACCACCAGCGGCAATCAATAATACTTACGAGAATGGTGTTCTTACTTGTTTGTGCACGCACCTTCCGGAAGAAAATCGGTTATATTTGCTATGTGAAAATGAGCATCCGAGTTGAAGCAGTCGCTATGACTGAATACGGTCAAGAGACGGTCTCTTGGTCTGTTACGAGCAATCGTAATCTTTATGGAGAGAGTTTCTAAAGTGACCCTGATAGATTCTTACTAGATTTGGTAAAGTAGGAAGTGGACTGCGGGCAATGTTGGACATCGTTATGCGCCCTCAATCGTATACTTAACTCACATGTTTAAGGACTGTTCCTAACTCCTCACGCTTACGTTGAACCCGTTACACACATAGTAAAGCGATGGAAACAATCTTAACATATATGTTATGATAACTTGTTGAACGATTTTTAACTAATAGGCAGATCTCACTGTCAGTGTTTCTACCACGACATTGTTTATCTTACTGGTTCTTACATTGGGTTATAAACTTTTGAAGATTTGTGTGATTTTACGATAACGTTATTTTTATATAGATATGTGTTAAAAAATATGAAATATTATTTGGCAAATAATTATACTTTTCAAAATTCAGTTTTACAAACACTGCAACATGTTTCTGAATACCGGTGTCCATCAATTTATATGATTTCTCTATATCGCTAATTCGTTGTATTATACAGCAGAACGTAACAGTTTTGATGAAACAGTGGTTTTTTTTTTTTATTTTATAAGGGGGAAAAAAAAAAATGGGGGACCTGAGAGGAAGAGAGCACCCCCCCCCATAGAGACATTCAACACAAAGGGGGGGGCGAGTGCGTGGCCAACTGTGGGGGGGGGGGGGGGGGGGGGGGGGGGGGGGGGGGGGGGGGGGAGGGGGGGGGGGGGGGGGGGGGGGGGGGGTGGGGCGCCCCCACAGACAAAAAAAAACAAAAAAAAAAAAGCACTGCTACTTCACGTGGTTTTTGAGGGGGTGGTACTCGGGGGGGGCCATTTAAAAAAAAAAAAAAAAATATTAATCGCCCCCCCTGCAGGTTAATGATATTGATATGCCATTCGATATATCTTACTCAATTTATTTAGTAGTTTCCGTGTATTAAAAGCATTTATTTATTTAAAATTTACGAAATAAATGGAGTATACTAAATGAAAAGAAGATATAAAGATCATCAGTTCTATTTATACCTAAAACTGCAAAAACTTTAGAGAAGACAGTATATCATTCTGAAAAGCGAGGAATAGATAAATTACCACATATTGACATATGTCCTTATTCATTAAACGAGTACATATATAAGTAAAGCAGGGATCTTTTAGGAATTTTACCCTCCACTTTCAACACTAGAATCTTCTTCAACAATCAACTCGAGACTCTGTCATTATGTGGAAAACTTAAAGAGATAAACATAATATGACACTTCGTGAACAACAACTTCTAAGAAATTTCTCTTCTATAATTTAAATTCCTAAGTCTTCGGAAGCCGCAACCTTTGTAATTTTATACACAAGAAATACTCAGCGCTATGAAACCCGCTCACACAGTTCAACCTTACCAGATAGTGTATTCATTTCATAAGTATGTTATAACGAGTGCCTGTATCGCGAACGCGAACGAATAAAAGAATAGGAAGAATAGTATATCCTATTACGTAAAATCCTTATTCGTGGCATTTCCCGAACCAAAACCATAAAAGATAAAATGTATATCTAAAATTAATGTTAATACCTCTTTAAAACGTTTACTTAGTAACACGAACGAATAGTCTTTATTATTTTTTTTACACCAAAACGGTATAGTTTCTTGGAACCTTATTGTACCCATGTGTGGAACCATACTTATATTTTTATTACATTATATTATATTTTTATATATATTTATACTTTATATTTATGGAGTCGCATTTCTTACCATTAGGTACCGTGTCGTCATAATAACCAAAAAGTATTTATAATGTTTATTGCACCATTCCCAGTCGAATGGTGCCGGATATATTATATAGGAAGAATAACAAACTTTCTTAATGAAAATTATTAAGAGCAAGAATTTTATTTGTGAGTGCCTAACGTACTCTTTCGTTCAAGTGTGGCTTCGGAAGCGCTACACTTAACAAAATTAATTTTTAAAGAAAAGTGTTCATAAACGCACGGGAACAATTTAAAAGATTTATAAGAATATGGTATTAACAGATGTCAGCTTTATATATGTACAATTACGTTATTTGCTTTAACGTTTGACCAGAATCTAATCTAAAGGAGAACTGGTTTGCAAGTGCAGCTGCCGGTACACATTTATCAGTGCTTGAGATTGTCAACTTGACCGTGGTAGTCAGTTAACCAGGCGGTGTAAGAAAACGGCATAACACCGTGCTTCACGTGATCTTGAAATTTGACATATTTCTTCACCGAAAGCTCCAGATTCATTGTCAGTTTTTTTTTTGGTATAAGCACTATAATGCTTCTCTGTATCTGAAGATAATGATTATTAATCAATCGTCAGTTAAAGCTGTCATCCTATTAGCCTCTCGGTGACTCGTTAGATAATGTCTGACCTTGAAATGCGAATGTTTATCTTTTTATTTAAGCGTATGGCTAAATAAATTACATATCTTTACTTATCTTAGTTTGATTGATTATTTGTCGTTGCGAGATACAATTTATGTGGAACAGTGCAGCTGCCAAAAATTGTTACTCCTTAGGACTACCTGGGGACCACATGCAGGGGAATGAGAGGTACTCTTCCTGCGGATGCGAGTGACATCAGTCTCATGCCATGCCATGGTGTATCATATAGATGTTGGTAGCATACAGATACCCTATTAACCGCACTAATTACTATATAGACACTGTATGCTCTTGGAATGTGACACATCTAAGCGTACCATAATTGCGAGTGTTGCATCTGGTCTATGGTGATCTAATATAATTATCGTGTCCTACCACCCAAACCACGATTCAAAAGTATATAAATACATCCAAACGTTATTTTCTATTCTAGTTACGTCACTTGTAGATGTGTACCTTCTGATATATTTTATATTCTGTATCCTCACTGTAAAACATCGCTTTTATCGATCTACCGTTGCTGGTTAAATTAATTTTCACATAATGTAGCAGAAGACTGTATACTTTTATATTATTTCTATCTGTTTCATAGTTAACGATTGTTCATGTTCTCGTCTATGGAGTAAATACTCCTAACCTAAATAGGGAAGGAGAAATATATATTTGTATAACAAATTCCCCGTATAAATTTATGACGTTTCGATTGCGCTGCCAAATCTAGAAGTAAAATTTGAAGGAACGCTGTAATATTTTTATATTAATATCAATGGTTGAAAAAAATACACTAAATTTATTTATTTGTTTTGTTCTTACAGCCACTCA
The DNA here is from genome assembly GCA_036509395.1 of Antheraea yamamai. Taxonomy (NCBI): domain Eukaryota; kingdom Metazoa; phylum Arthropoda; class Insecta; order Lepidoptera; family Saturniidae; genus Antheraea; species Antheraea yamamai. Next base: position 1,636,858 of record AP028442.1, read on the forward strand.
GGTGACCCTGTACCGCCATTAATCTTCTTTCTTAAATCATCTCGACTGAGAGTCAAATCTATCCCGGCTAAAGTACAGAAGTAAATTCTAGGAAATAATCGTCCCAAGTAATTGAATCGACTTTCGGTGATAAATCCATGTCGGGGCAATGTCCCCGTTTAATAAAGCCTTTTCAGTTTAGGAACGACTCGTTATATATATTCAGTTTTATCTCGGCCGTAACAAACGGCTGGATTATTATAGATTGGAGAGTTGATTTACTGAACGGCGGAACGTTCGGTTTTCAGGTTATTTTACTGCAGAGTTTTGATGTATCTTGGCAAGGTGTTACCACACTTATTTATATCTCTCTTTCCATTTAGTATTCGTTTAAAATAATCAGCCTGTATATATTCCACTGCTGGGGAAAGACACGGGCTTAATCCAGATACTAGTCTACAACATTTCGGTGTGATTTCGGTAGTGAAATCAAGTGTTAGTAAAAAGTGAATATATTGGATTGTCTCTCCGCCTAATATATTTGCACATCTTATACAGAACGGGTGTATATGTACTTGATAATATATATATATATATATATATATATATAATCTATAGAAATAAATAAAATTAATATGTATGTTCATTGTGTCAAAATAACAACTTTTTGAATATGAAAGTATATGTGGTTACTTATTGCAACTAAAACATATTCTTTTTATGTATCCGTCTGTTTGTTTCGGCTATTCTTCGAAACGGTTAGACCGATTTTATTGAGACGCTCACTGCTAGATAGCTTATGTTATAAGGAGAAACTAAGCCTGATATCGATTTAGAAAAATATAATAATTTATTAAGAAACAAAGACAGAGGAAGTCTTGAAGCTTGAAGTTTTAAAGCAATGATAGCTTAGTTGATAGCGTGTTCGGACACCGCGTCGATAGACGTAGGTTCGAATCCTAGCAACAGCGTCAGCGTGCGCGGTGAAGGAAAGCATCGTGATGAAACCATAGTATAGTGGTAGGTAGGTCTTTTTCTTTATCTGTCTGGCTAACTAAGCCTGGCTTAAGTTGAATATTTGTCGCCAAGCACCTATGCCTGTGTTCCGGCAGCTGCACTTGAGAGCCAGTCCCCTACTAGGCTAACGTATCTCAGGTCACATTCTCATTTAATGTCAGATGAAATTTTCGCCGAACTTTAAAATATTCAAAGTTTATAAAAAAATATTTATTTCAACTATGCTATTGACTAGACGACCGTACTATAGAACCATGGGTTATACTATGACCTAGTATTTGTACTATTGAATAGCTTTTATGGATTCGTATTAAATACTATTACCATTGTTGGATGTTTAGGTACCATTCATATAGGACAAGGATATTTTTTTTATATACACTTTGAAATAAATTAGTACATTATCACTGGTTTTTTTTTAAATTATGATATGTAAAAATGTAGTAATACGAAAGATTTATAGAAGAGAGTAATCGTGAATGGTGAATTTCAGCTTCTAACTCTATAATCGGATGTTTTTGGCAGGATCTTGGAGTATCATATAGTGGCTTGTATATTTTATTCATAGTGTTGTGTTATTTAGTTCTATATTTTGTAATATTGGTGGCGATTTAAGTAATATAGTTTGGTTATTGTACATAAGTGGACGGGGAAATAATACCACGGAACAAGGATTCTGACTTTTTTTTTTTTTTTATATCATAGGAGGCAAACGAACAGGTATGATGATGATGTAAGTGATCACCACCGTCCATAGACACTTGCAACACCAGGGGAGTCGCAAGTGCGCTGCCAGCCTGTGTAGGGAGGGGGGGGGGGAGGAAGGGAAGAGGAAAGTGGAAGAGAAGGGGAGGTGGGTCTCCGGCGCTCTCACTGACCGAACGAAACGCAACAATGCAAGCACTGTTACTTCACGTCGGTTTTCTGTGAGAGGGTGGTACTACCCCGGGCGAGCCGAACCATTTATGCTGAAACCAGTAATAGTTTCAGCGTGGCTCTACCACCTACCTTGCCACGAAAACTCTCTGGAAAGTTCTAATAAGCGGGCCACCATCTTGTTACAATATTGAAATGGTTGCAAGAAACTTGTAATATCATTATTTACTCGACAATGGCAGTAATAATCTCACTAGATGATTGGTTGCCAAAAAAATATACTATATCATTTACCTTATTCATACAAAGCGATGTCGTAATATGTTCTTCTCTTGCAATTATAATAATCTCTACAACATCAGATCTCGTTTGCAGAAATGATATAATTAAGCCTTGCGACATGTTTTTGTCAATCAAATACGGCGTGGGAGGCGGAGTTATGTATGAAGCTTCGTAAGTACAGCCTTTTGTCATTTATTTCATCAGAGTTTTATTTCAATTATGTGTATAACAGATTTGTTTCAAATAAACTGTATATTACTTGTTAACGTTGAGATATTAATGGAATGTTATGTCGAAACATTGTTAAGCATTTTTATACTATATTGTGTAGTACGTATGATAGGCAGGGAACGAGTACTTCTATTATAGTGACATTGCTAACATAGTACATAATTAAACTAATGATTATAAAGAAACTAGCGGGCGTTTTCCCGCTCTGATAAATTGAAAAATTTTATACTAGCTGATACGCCTGCGTCACTTATTATCTTAATTGTTTTGTTATATCACAAAGAGATTAGGCAGCGTTTCTGACAAAAGCTCCCAGGCCGCTTGACTTCTTCCTGCACTAGCAATAATTACCGTTATATTTCAACAAATTTACACAAAACCTTGATCAATTGTATACTTAAACCTTCCTCATGAATCACTTTATTTACTAATGAAAACCGCATGAAAATCCGTTCAGTAGTTTTTGAGTTTATCAGGAACAGACGGACAGACACGGCAGAGGACTTTGTCTGTTTATTCATTAGCTGTTCACATCTCGATTAATCAATCGATCATTTTGAAACTATGCACACATGTTGTCAGAGATACATACACAAGAGAACATAGGGTACCTTTTCTGATATCTTGAAAGTAATGTATTGGCTAGTTGCCTTAGCAGTGAATGCTCGATTGAACACTCCACTATAGATAATGATAGAAATGTTAGGTCTTATTACAAAAAGAAAAATGCATGCGGGTTTAACACGAGTTTTACTAAGCAGTGCCTAAAATTTAAGATCTAGTTGAATAACGTGCCTATAATACTTTATTACAAAAGCTTCTCCAAGCGGTCTCTAGCTAAACGTTTTTTATGCAAGCGACTCTGAATAGCATTCGTTCAATTCGATCTCATCGTTCAAAAACGTTCCATTACATACAGATATTTTGCAAACTATTTTATTTTATGAATTATGTTATTGTTTAGATCTTCATTAGGAAATTTACTTATTTACGTTAAATTGGTTATCATTTGTGATATTTTAATCAAAAGAAGATGATGCAACTGTTAAAATATGCAATTTTTTAATATTTGTATATTTCGCCAATGTGCGTAACATGGAATAACAATATAATGACATATTTAAATACATTGTCAGATGTCAATAGTGTCATACAGTAGTAGTTATGATACTCGTGTATCTTTAAAATTGTTTAATTTATTTATTTATGCCAATTTAATTATACCCACGAAATTAAATTGTGAAATTTCTTTTGCCGGTCTATAAGAAAACAATAAATCACAACAATATCATAAGAACTGTCAACTTAGACAAGTGTTAGAGAATATTTCAATTTAAATAATACCAATTTGTAAACAAGGGTAAGACACTCTTTTGTAATCAAACTTTTTTTAAGTAAGAGTTCAATGCGAATTTAACTGTCTTGTATTATAGCGAAAATTTTTAATTAAAAAAATATAACAAAAAGCCAATGTCACGCGGCGTTCCCAGGCGGTCACCCATCCAAGTACTGACCACGCCCGACGTTGCTTAACTTTGATAATAGGGCGAGAATCGGTGTATTAAACACTCTACCTGATACAGTGTTCACCCTTACCACCTTTCGTCCAATGATAATATGACTAATTATAAACTAAAGAAGCTGTAGATACGTTACATGATATTTCAGCAAAACAATGACACGATAACGCACCCCTACGCAAAGTAATATTGTATAGCCACACTGTCTTAGGTAAAATGTGGAAGCAAGATGGCATATTCTCAATATCGGTGGTGAAAAAGAAATAGTAATATGTTCTTTAGATACGGGCGGATTGACGGAGCAACCTGAAAGTAAGCTAGCTAGCCAAGCTTTTACAAGGCGCTGTCGAAGCGGTTATGGCGTTTTAAGTTTTTTTTTTTTTTTTTATTGCAGCTCGGCAAAGTGACTGTACTGTGCCTGATGGTAAGCACAGTACAATCCATAAACAATGGCGACCACCGAAAGACATACTATCTATCGCCGGTCGCCGCTGTCATGCCGGCCTGAAAGCGACCCAGTCAGGGACAGCCCCCCCCCCTGGATTGCTGGATATACACCGGCTGATCCCGGAACGCGACACGCCCAAACGTGTCACTATGGCGGGTGTTCCACCTGGTGTACGGTGGTCGCGATCCAGTCGGGTACAGACACCCTACCACCCCGCAAAAAAAAAAGTTATAATATCATTGCCTTTCGTCATACAAAAAGTTGCTGATCAAAATTTCAAAGCCTTCCCATAAACAGTTTTGCTTCAATATACGCGTTCAACTCACTATTACGTGACTCCATTATTACATTTTAGTTTACCATTAATATAATATAAGAGAATTTATTCTAAACTTGCCCGTTACTTCGTATCTTTTTGTTATCTTATAGAAACCACATGATTGTCTAGATTAATTGTCGGCTGCCTTTTGTTTTGTTTAATAATCATTTTGTAATTTCTACCTAGTTCCTATAATACTAGTTGTGACCGCGACTTCGTCTGCGTGAAATTGAGTTCATAAAAATACTTACTTGTCCATTTAGGAGTAGTAGAACTTAACTCGAGCCATCATTAAAATTACAGTAACTTTTGATAAAGTGGACCGATTTTAATGAAACAAAGACTAAATGTTACTCGAGGATATGTTTTATGATTCCCTTGGAGAGGTTTTATCGTGAACGTAGTACTTTAGCAGTGATGCGTATCGAAACAAACAGACAGACATTTCTGAAAATAATTGAAATGTATTTTATTACTTATTCCTAGACTACAACCATTTTTTCACAAAGATTTAAAAAGTACAGACACGTTAGATTTACATTCTTATTATATACATGTAGATATGAAAAGTCATCTACCATGTAGAAAATGACTACATAGCGTCTTGTAATTACTTCAGGGATTTAACGAGAGGGCTACTCATTATAAGAACTTTCCAAGGTGTTGTGCAATATATCAGAATTCATGTTATATTTTTGTAATCTACGTCGAAAATGATTACGCTAAAATCATGATTAAAAAAGCTTGTAAAATAAAGCCACTAGATGGCAATTTAAGATCTAGTCAAAACTTCCCATATTACTTACTGTAAAACTATTGATTTGTTACAATCGCATTCGTCTATTCTTTTCTATTCACACCATCCAAATTTAATTCTTAACACGTCTATATAAATGAGTTTATCTTTTAAAATGCCATACAGACATATAAAACGTAGGTATACGTTATATATCTATATACGTATATATCTCTGGACTAACTTATTGCAGTGCCAGACTAAAGTGGTCTCCGTCACGCTGTTAACAAGATTAATTATATGCGAACATGTGTCCCACTCCCTGAGTTATTGGTTTATTTACAAACGTAATTGAAACTTTGTTTTATTCTTCTCTTTCTATAATTTCGCACCGTAGAAGAAATAGCCAGTGTCACTATTATATTTCCAAACGTGTTTTATTCCCAAAATTTCTCTTATTCTTGTACTTTAATAAAATAGCTATTAAAAGTATGTTATTTGGATTTAAATAAGATTATATTACATTCATTGCATTTTCATATATGGGTTCAGCAGTAATTATTAAATTTAACACAATAAATTTTAAATCGGTAAACAAATTAAGGGTAAGGTATAAGTAGTAATTGCATGAATTACCACACAATACTTAAAAAAAAAAGCGGAATTAATGTATGTATCGTAGCTCTCATAAAACAACATAACAATTTTCAGTTACTAGGTAATATTTATTCATATAAACAAAAGGAAAGTGGGCTGCCGTTGTCAGTACAAAAACCTTTGGATAGACTTTGAACACGGACACAAAATATTATATTCCTGATATGTTTGAATTAAATAATAGCACAATTGATATTTACTCTTTGTCACATGCTGTCGGCTAGGGCTAAATCTGCATGTTGAATCCGTATTGACACGGCGGTGACCCTCTTATCCCTCACGGCTTTCCTTTGATCTACCCATCGCACGTTAACGCGATCTGCCGTAATATTAACGTGGAACTATTAATCGTGAATTTATGAAATGTGTTGGAGCGAATAAAAGCACTAACATTTAGATGGTGTTACAATGAAGTCAACTTTATTTACGTGAAGAACAACGAAGGAAACATTTTGCTTCAAAATTGTACCATCATTCTACGAACTAATGAACGAACTAACGAATAACCAGGATATATTGCAATTTGATCGTAAATTTCTCCCGCTATTTTATATCGTATTTTTCGATAATTCAAAAAAAGTTCGCTATATTCTTCACGTCCAAAATACGTTTGTGCGAAATTTAGTTTCATTGTTCTATTTGTTCTGAGGTTCGGTAGTGAAAAAATAAACAGACAGACAGGGTTTTCTTTTATGCATATACAGCATGACTAGTTAAATAGTTGCAATACTCGCACAGATTACTCGCTTCTCATTCTAAATCAATTAAAAATATTAAATAGGTGCTTAGTATTGACCTAATTATCTCGAGAAACGCAAAACTGATATACACTCAACATCAGGTGATTTACGCAAAAACGAACTGGTGAAATAAATGAATCACGCCCTATCGCATACTTCAGGCCGCATCCCGCACCTCGGCTGGCGCCCCGCTTCCCTTTGTTCGACCCTACGGCGTTCCCACGATAGGCAGAAACGTAATGATTAAACTTGAAAAGCGCCCCTTGAATTTTATTCATTGAAGCTAGGTGTGATTTTTTTAAAGTTTAAAAGTATCGTTCCCATAGTTTTGAAAGTTCTAGAATAAACTTTAACTGAAGTTCTCTTTGTTGTTTATTAGTATTTTTATTTTATTTTATGTATATGTTTATTTTATTTATATGTTTCTTTTATGTATATGTTATTTTTATTTTATATGTTAAGTGTGACGATAAACTACCCCATGATTGAAGGGTGTTAAACTTTAAACAGTCACCTGGTATAAGATTAAGTATAGATGTTACTTAAGTTTTGTAGATGGTAGAGCCACACTGAAGCTATTATTGGTTTCAGCATGAATGGGTCGGCTCCTCCGGGATAGTACCACCCTCTCATAGAAAACCGACGTGAAGTAATAGTGCTTGCAGTGTTGCGTTTCGTTCGGTCAGTGAGAGCACCAGAGGCTCATGTCCTCTTCACCCCTCTCCTTTCCCCCACTACTCCCTCCCCCAAAGACAGGCTGGCAAGGCACTTGCAACTCCGTTGCCCTTGCCTCTATAATATATTTTAAAAAAAGTTACCCTTTTTATTTGCAATTGGTTTCATACATAATAAGGAGCTCCTTTCCTGTCGCTTTGTTGTCAAATTTGTTTTGATTATAATCTAAAGCAAACAAACAAATATGTAAACATATTTCCTTATTAAAGTGAAACTTAGCACGAAAAAGTGTGTTCACTATGCCTGATGGTAAGCACAGTGCAATCCAAAAACAATGGTGACCACTGAGAGACAAGCTATCGATCGCCGGTCACCTCTGTCATGCCGGCCTGCGTAAGTGTCTCTTCACGTTATGCTTGAAGGACCCATGTCATAGGAAGGTGAGAACACATTGACCGGGAGATTGTTCCATAGCTTCACGGTACGGCAAAGATAAGACGCTGCGAACTTTTTAGTTCGTGCCCAGATACAAGTTACTGTAAAACTGGGGGTCCAAAACCCAGAGCGCGTGGTTCGGATATGGAAGGGGAGGAAGAGATTAAATTAAATAACTCTTCAGAATACTCGCCGTGATAAAGACGGTAGAACACGCTTAGCGAGGCTATGCCCCTGCCTGGAGGAGTTATTCTCGCTCGCCCCTCTTTTGGGGAGAGCGGGAAAACCACGTCAGGGAAACCCCTCTGGCGGTGGTGTCCTCTCTGAACGCTTCACGGCCAGGTCAAGTTGTCGAGGTTGAATTCCATAGAGGAATTCGCCTCTGTAGTGTGTGTTTGTTGAACTCGCTCACTGGCGAGTTCTCTGAGTTGCGGCCTGTATATGATTTTCCCGTGTGTTTTTCTCTGTGTAGGGTAGTCTGAAGAGAGTCTTCTTTCTGGCGGTCTAGCGTACAGCGGCGCTATTCCTCTGAGGTGAGTGTGCGTCGATGCGTCCGCTCTACAGAACAATTTGATGGCCAGGCGTCTGACGAAATCGTCGAGACTCTCGATTAGTAGATCTCGTATGATAGTTCTAGTGCTGACATAGCGGGGAGCTGAGACTGGCAGTCGAACTATGGCATTCTGAAATGATTGTAGCATCTTTAACATCGCGTCGGAGAGGCAGCCATACCACGCGGGGGCGGCATACGTCAATCGTGATCTTATATAGGTTTTGTAGGTGCCTATCCGAGTTCGGACAGGCAATCTTGACCCCAGGATCGAGCTTGGCGTCCTCTTCGCGGCTCTTGCGCGCGCTAATACAGCGACTGCGTGCCGTGAGAATGTCAGGTTTTTATCTATCGTAACTCCTAGATACTTGATCTTGTTGCTCCAAGGGATGGTCTCGCCCTGTAGTGTGAGTGGTGCAGGTTCTTTTTTGGCCATTCTCGTGATCAAGGCTTGAGTCTTGTTGGCGTTAACTGCGATCCTCCACTTATCCAACCATTCCGGAAGCGCGTTCAGCGTGAGTTGGAGGAGCGCGGCCGCTCTGTTGCGGTTGATTGAGGTGCACATGAAAGCAGTGTCGTCACGCCAACTCAGCTTTACCTTTCACGGGAAGATGTCCCTGCGCAACTGAAGCGGCTTTATATACTCTGTTATGCCTGCATCATTCACAATGCGGACAGTCCGTCTCTGCCACCTGTAGGGTATTTAAGAGGATTTGAGAACGTCAGAGGGGAGAGATTTACAAGAATTGGCTTATAAAAAAAACAGGGGAAAAACCCCAATTTCAGAGGAGACCCTTGAGGATAGAGGTCGCTGCGAATATCGATGCCTAAGATATTAAGATTGTCTCGCATTGCTAGCGAGACGTTCTGAAGAGCTGAAATGGGGTTAAATAGGGATGTTTTGCATGTGTTTTGTGAGCATTAAACTCAACCAAATTGCGTGCTCCCCATGTTGATTTGTGAAGTAAGGACCGGTCGAGCTCAATGACAAGTTCCTGCCGTCTGTTTTCTGTTTCTCCCTGACCGCGAGAAGACTTGCTGTAATAGGACTCATGGATAATTCTATCATCTGCATAGCAAAGAATATGGCCTAGAAGCAACATATAATTAATATACAGAAGAAACAAAGTAAGAGAAAGTACAGAGCTTTGAGGAATTCCAGCATTTACTGACATGAGCTGCGAATCACATTCTTCGACAAGGACACGAATTCTGCGCTCATGTAGAAAGCCAGAAATCCATTTACATAAATTGTCAGGGAATCCATGCGATGGAAGCTTTGAAAGAAGACCACGGTGCCATACCCTGTCAAAGACCTTGGCAATGTCGAGACTGACTACCAAGGCCTCGCCGTGCTTGTCAATTGCCTCCCTCGAAGAACACCCGTTGATCGGTTTTGGCGAAAACCAACTTACTACTTGTATTACTATGCATTGTCCTTAATAATATCGCGGACTTTTCTTTAGGCTATAAGATATACAACTTCGTAGAACAATATTATTATGTATCTTATAAGTTTAAGCCAACATTGAAATGTAAGCGTCGAGCGTCGTGGCTTAGTTTCGAAGAACTAATTGAATATGTAGACAGACGCGCAAAGCGACGTTGTTTCATAATATTTATAGATATATAACTTAGTACCTATAAAATATATTATATACTACTCAGAAAGATTGTTTCAATTAGAACAGTAGTGCTGAAGTTTATCTCATACAACCAAATGTCATAGACAAATTAGATATAGATATATTATCTCTTTCAATATTTTCCACTGTAGGTCTATGTTTATAGTACATTTAATAAAAAAAATGTAGATAAAAATTCTATAAAATAACATGTTACGATTTCCTTAAGCTTAAAGCTTCGCGTACGAGCGCGGCCTATGCATAAAACATATTCGACTTCCACCACAAATGCTCTTCCAATGTGGTGAAAGACTACGAAATTCTAATGCATCGTGCGCTTATTCCGAGGGACGATATGAAAACGATTTTAGAGATTAACGTTTACTTCATATAAAATAGTAATTCATTGTATTCGATGAAAATACCCGTAATTATGATCGGATTATGTTCGGAGTCAGACGAACCTCTTTTCAGCATTCAGACGAGAGATCGAATATCCATAAACCTGTCTCCTTTTATCCATTAAGTTTACTTACCATTACGCACAGTGCAGTTAATTTATCGTGCCTCGATACAAAAATTGCAAAGAAATTCATTTAGTTGAAATTAACTTTTTTACAAATTTTGCCACGCTTTTACATAATAGATAAATATTACAATTAAATAATAATAATTCATAAAATAGATAGATAAATAGAATATTAGAAAGAAGAGTCGAAGATATTTTTGAAGGATATCATCATGCAGAAATAAACCATTGTATTACGGTAGGTCTTTTTCTGATAATCGTCTAGGTAATTTTTACTCTCAAGATGGAAATTTGTCGCCGAGCACTTATTATATTATATATAGCAGGATTCCAAGAATTGTGCTTAAGAGCTAGCTCTCCTCCAACTTTAGCATGTTTGGCATATAGCATTACGTTTGTTCCATCGTTATTTAACATCAAGTGAGATTTTGGTCAAATGCTAACCTATAAAGTGTAGAAAAATGGGCTCCAGAGTGGAATGATCACTTCCTTATAGTCAACTAATATTACATAACGTAAAACATAATTCCCGCTCAAAACCTTTCCTCAGAATAAGCCCGTCAGACGGCGGAGTCCATTTCAGTTCAAATAAAACACATCAGCGTAAAATGTTCTCCAAAAATTTTTCGTGCCAGATGTGCTGGGATTAAATACGAAAAACTCAAGCATAAGCGCATGTCTATTAATTCTTTTACAAATATTATAATCTCGTTAATAGTTCTACATGTATAAATATATAAACTTATCTATAGTTTGGGAGATACTATATATTGTCTTGAAGGTGGATATATTAAGAATTGCTAAAATAATATAACTTTATGATGTGACAGGACTTTTTTTTCGAACTAATAAGAGAAATGAATGCATGGAATTGTCTTTTTACATGGCGTTATTTAAGCGGATTGAAGTAATTTCTAAAAGTTGCTGAATGGTTGATAGTATTTCTTTAAAATGTTAAAGGTAGAAGACATAATAAAAGAAGCAGGTCGATGCTTATTTAATATAAAATGTTTTCATTTTGATTCTATTGTTTTCTAATCTAGAGAGATATCGAACTTGCTAATAAATATAAATAAGAATAAGTAGAAATGCGAAAGAAAATCAATTTTATATATATTAATTTATATTTTACTATGTTTTCTTTGATTTAGGTATAGGCCTCTGGCATAGAATATGTATTATTTCGACATATAATTGAGATCGATATGGTATTATTAGAAACAGCACACTAAGCTTGAGTTGCACATTAACACAGTTTCGTAATTATTTCATGAATATTTACGCTTCCAAATACGGTTGACATTGATTCTGTTTCCCAATAATATGTTACTGATTACTTAGTGTATCTGCATAATTTATTTTGAATTACCTAAATGCTGTATAACAGCTCTAATGACGGAACTGAAAAGCAACGAGCTGAAGCCAATTAGTAACAAATTAACAATCATTATGAATTATGTCATATGAACACCTTAAGTCTAAAAAAGTCGAGGCAGTCATAAGGATTGCCGACAGAAGTGAAAACTTAAAACTATGGTATAACTATGTTCTGTGTGAATTATTTAAATTTCTTATAATTTATACTGAAACTATTAACGTTGGTCTGGATTTCATATCTATTAGCACTTTGAATAATAATTTACATACATTTTTATTAGTTTATTAATTAATCAAACATATAATAGGCTGCACTCTCTCAATTTTACCTGTAGACGCTATAATACGCATCGCTAGTCTGACGTAAGCCGAGCAAGCACAATACAGTGGGTCACATTTACTAGCATATCGTTGACGCGAAACCATTAATATATCTCCTGACAAAAAAATACTGCTCAACACGCCTAAAACAATTTTCACTTCAATCGAATCTTCAAGTCACATAGTCTCTCTGAAGTTAACCAATTTTTATTTACTGTGATAACGTCATACAATATTAACGATACAATTAAATCTACGAAACCATAAAATTATTAGAATGCTATTTTAGATAATCTACAAAACAGTATGATAAAAAAATGTTAACTCAAAACCTTCTATCGAGAAGATCAGTCAAGATATTGTTTGAATTTCATTCGTAGAAGTACCACAAATTCGTTTTAATATAATAGGGAATATAAAAGCCTCGTTCCGTGTAAATGGCTCACCGGAGGCACATTTTAAAGATGTATTACCATACGTAACGGAATTTAAGGATATTACAATTCCTTTTGTGTTAGACATTATACTACATCTTGGGAGACAAAATAAATTGTTTCAACATGAATTTTGTTTACAAATTTCTGAGTAAAAAGAAATTTCTGTTTTATATTATCATTTTTAAATTTTTTTTACATCAAGATATGAGAATTGCAATATTTGTTTAATCGTTTTATTATTCACATATTTACAACCCAAAACTCTTTTCTCAGAAACGGCAAAAATAATATGAAATACCAAATCTATATCATTCTATTAAAATTATAGAACCACCAATAGAGAAAAATCGAACGACCAAAAATTTTACCTTTCATCGAATATTGATAAATGTATTCTTTGTTAAAAAATAGAACTTCTACCGACTTTGTTAACGAGTGCCATTCGAGGAAAAGTCCTTGATTTTTAATAAAATGATAGAATATTCCTCACGAAATGGATCTCAAGGGTTTCATTTACTATTTAAATGAACACTGAACTTGGAAACTGGATGTGGTTGGTGTTTGGAATTGTTTTTATTAAATAGCATCGATTATGTTTAGTGCAAATTATGTAGCTATCAAGACACGAATGGTAGAAAACCGGGCTTCGTATTGCTCCATCAAGATGGTAATTTCTGTCCTAATTATTCGGGCGTAAATTAGTTGGGGGGTAGTCCAGGTTCTTTGTGATATTATATATAAATAAAAATCGAAGATAATCTGGCATTTACCTATCACTCGAACTCGGAATCCCTCTTTAGCACTACGTATACCGTCGCTAATACCGTAGTAATTTTCGCATTTATTTTAAAGGCGTATCTACCTCTAGCCATTTTAAATACAGTCCACTGCCTAGATTAGATACCCCAGTCTATGTAGGTGTAGGGATTGCCACCTCACTGATAATAAAAATACAAAATGATTTATTACGTTTTTACACCGTAATTACTCAACTAATAATTCATGAAATTGTACATAAACGTTATCAGGAGTATAGAAAAGGACGTAGGGTACCTTTTTTGTTAGAAATAGTACTATTCCCAAAGGATATCTCGAGGATCTATTTTATTTAGGTAGAATTAGGGTCTAGTTTCGAATATGTGATTGTTTTTGCACTTTATTATTAAAGCATTACCTGGAAGATTTTCGATGATGTAACTTTTGACGGGTTGAAGAGACGGCAACGCGCACGTGACATCCCTGGTGTTGCAAGCGAACCATAAGCTGTGATGACTGCCTAACATCAGACGGCCCACATTCTCAGATGAGAGCTCGACCGATTCCTGGCCGCCCCTACCATGCGATGGACGGTACACCATGAGGTTTTATTCCGTGCGAGTCGGAGATAAACCACTCTCTATTTCACCACTTTAATAAAAAAAATGACGGCCCATATGCTTTTTGTTACCATCGTGTTATAAAAAAAAAAATTGACTTAATTGAAATATCTGGTATGCTGCTAAAATTGCCAATAGCATGGTGGTGGTGTGATGGTAGTTACAGCATATGGTATAGAAATTAATTAAGAAAGTGAATAAACCAAGATAAGCGTTCTATTATTAACAGTACGGGACACGTTTCATAGAACGGTTACAGCTTTGAAGTCGCCTAAATAGAAAAAGTAAAAAAATTCTATTGATATTTTGTTCAACTGTTGGTCTTAACTATTATCTCACGTTAAAATTAATGATGTGAATATAAAACATAAGACATGTTTAAAGTAGTAAGTTAGAAACGTCCCGTCCTAACTTCAAATGAGAATAAATATCTACCAATTTGACGGCATATCAATTTTCTATTTCCTTTCGTCTCTGACTTTAATAATCTCATTCAATCCTATTTAAATTTATATTACTTCACTTCAGCTAAAATCTAGGTTACCGAAATAATAACCGGACAGATTCAATAATTTATTAATTGTCAACCCCATCTGTACGTGACAGATTATAACGATCAGTCAATTGTGAAAATACTCTTCACAACTGTTGAAGTTTTTAACTAATTACGGAGTATGTCTAACTTTATTCAAGAAATGTGATGAAGATTAAGAATTTCTATTGATCTCTGCACTGTCCCGAAACAATAAGTCAAGCTGCATAGAAACGAATATAGAACGTATGATACACTAGTCAACAAATAGTTGGCAGCATAAGGTAATAAAAAATGGCGTATTTATTACAAAATTTGAAAAAGTAGAACAATAAGAAATTATATACTGTAAAATTAAAATTTTCTAAAAACTCCTAAATATTTAAAAATATGCTCAGGCATTTTGAGATCTTGATCTTTAATAATTAGCCGAGGGGTTAAACATATGGAAGGGATGATTAAGCTTTCTTTGGACTGGATTCGAAACAAAAATCGATCTACGAATTTTCTATGAACTAGAATTTTAAAGAGAAAACGTCACATCCAGTATAACTTAAATCTTCCATCACTTAATAACGTTCTCTGTGGTGGCGATTGATCACTTGTCCACTGACAAATAAAGATGGATTATAGCGCAATATTACCCAATGTTTCGTGCTCACATACAGTGAAGTAAACAGAGAAAGTTGACTTCACCAGTATAACATAGACTGCGAACTTTAATCTTCTATATGAATAAAACAGTAGCAATCTTATTACAAAAACAAAAATGAACACGCGTTTAACACGAGTTTTACTAAACAGTATCTAAAATTATAAACCTTGTTGAATACATGTTTAAATTATTTATTACAAAAGTGTCCAATCGGTCTCTATCTAAACATCTGGTTTAAGTTTTTTTATGCAAGCAACTTTGACAGCATTCGTTCAATTCAAACTCATCATTCACATACGTTGCATTATATACTGATATTTTGCAAAGAATTTGAATTTATGAATAATATTTTTATTCAGATCTGCATTAAGAAAATTTATTTATTTTAAGTTTATGCGGTTATAATTATTGTGACATTTTGATTAAAAGAAAACGGTGTAATTGTTAAAATAAGCAATACATAAGATTTATATATAACCACATAGTGCGTAAGGTAGAACAACAGTATAATCTTAGATTATATACATTGTTAAATGTTAATAATATCACATAGTAGTAGTTATGATTTACATATGAATCCCTAAAATTATTTAACTTATTTACATCTTTCAAATTAATTGTACGATTACAAAATGAGAATTGTCAAGTTAGACAAATATTAAATAAATATAGTTAGATATTGTTAAAATTGAAATAAAGTTCACCTGTAAACAAAGGTTAGACACTCTCAAGTAATTAAACTTTTTAAACAAGTGTTCAACGCGGGTTTAACCTTTTTGTAACAACACTGTAGAAGTCTGCCGTTGTGCGCGCATCATATAAGAATTACAGTGTAGATTTTAATGTATTTTTAAGTCGTAAATCAATCTTTTTTATCGGTGGTTCTTATCGAAAAATAAAATATCACGATACCTCTGTTTATTATAATATAATATTAACTATATATTATTAAACAGTTATCTTAAAATCAATTCCACATCTTACTCATTGACATCATCCTAGAAATAAGCCTTCTGTAGCGATGTATTTTGTGACCCATGTTGGTTATTTTTAAAATACGTCTTCATTCTACGGGATCACGCATGGAATATTCATGCGTGTAAATTTTAAGCACCATTGCCTCAGCTTTACTTTTAGCACATAAGTAGAAATCATGATGAATTTTTCAATTGAAATTGTCATTTTATTTTGTTATTTCCATAAACCAACGAAGTTTGTATTATGTGCTCTAGTGTTTATTGCTGTCGTCGAATAGAATCAAGTCAATCTGTAGGTGGGTAGAGCCATGTTAAGCCTATTACTGGTTTCAGCATGAATGGGTCGGCTCGTCCGGGATAGTACCACCCACTCACAGAAAACCGACGTGAAGTAACAGTGCTCGCTTTGTTGCGTTTCGTTCGGTCAGTGAGAGCGCCGGAGGCCCACCTCCCCTCCCCTCCCCTGTCCTGCCATAACCCCCTCTCCTTTCCCCCCAAACACAGTCTGGCAACGCACTTGCGACTCCCATGGTATTGCTAGTGTCTATGGATGGCGGTGATCACTTAACATCAGGTGATCCGCCTGTTCGTTTGCCTCCGATGATATAAAAAAAAACGTTAGGAATTAATTGTACTGATTGCATCTCGCCACCATTATTTTTTGTTGTCTTATATATTCTTGAAATGAAAACTTCTTTAGACGCGTTTAGCGGTATAAAAATACCGAGGAAATAAATTTATAATGTCGCGTGATGACACGCTAGTGAGCGTGACCTGTCGTATTACGCTTGCGCGGCTTGCGTCAGAATAGCGACGCGTAGTATAGGAGCCTGTGTGCATGTAATATTGACATTCTGCAGCTCATCATTTGATTGATCAATAGACTTTATAATAATGTATATAATAATTTCTCCGAGTGCCAATAGATATGAAAATCGCACTAATGTAATAAAATAATAATAATGTGTAATTTAAAAAAATATTTCAAGAAACAAATTTTAAAGTGTAAATATTGTCCTTTACACTATAATTGATTTAAAAACTCAAAAGAGAACATATTTTACTCCTTAACTACTTTTAACTGATCATTATAAAATTTTAGATACACCTTTTCAGGGCCACATATAATGGGCACATATAGGATACCTTTTATACAAAAACATGTAAATTTCTCGAGCGATGGATCATACTAACGCAAGCGAAACCACGACTGAAAGCTAGTGGTTCATAAATTAAGAACACTTGTACCGAACTGTGTACTTTACATAGTATAAAACAAAGTCCCCTACCGTGTCTGTCTGTCTGTCTGTTCGCGATAAAGTCAAAAACTACCGAACGGATTTTCATGCTGTTTTCACCGGTGGATAGAGTGATTAATGAGGAACGTTTTAGTATATAATTTGTCAAGGATTTTTTCATAATCAGGGCGGGACAACGTCTGCCGGGCCCGCTAGTATTTATATATTTCAAAGAAATGTACAGTTTGAAATTCATGTTTTTAAATAAATACACATAGTTATTATATTCACCACGGATGATTTCAGTACATATTTCGTCTTTATATATAAAAATCAATGTTTGTATGTTTGTCCTCAATGCATGCCGAAACTACTGATCAGATTGTGATAATAATTTTGTAGGGTGTTCTGGAGACGCCTGAGATGATTCCTGCCCCAATAAATCTATATATGTATATATAAATATTTTTATTAACCCATAAAATTGTTTGTCTTCAAGAAAGAAAGGGCTTTTTCTTATTGAAATTTACACTACATTTGATATTGTTTTGACACGTTTGCCATATTGCAATGAAACATCAGTTATCAAAATTAATCAATTCCATTTGTATCAATGTCATTGTTTAGGAATTGATGTAGTTACGAGGACATATTGGTACAGGGTAATGAAGCTGTTGATCTTATCGCTAAAGAAGCTATCCAGACTGGATATTTTGATCACTATAAAATGTATGTTCAGGATTTATCCTGTCCTGTCCTGTCCAGGATTTTAACAAAGGTACAAAGGTGTGTTTTTCTCTTTTTGTCAATACTCTAGCTAATCTTATATGTTTTAATAAAATTAAACTTTAACATACCACAATAACTAACAGTAATTATTATGTAAATGTAAGTAAAGTATTATTATGTATGTATTATCCACACAGTAAAAAGACCATTTAATTTATTAAGTACTATATTAATTGTTTATCTCACGGAAAAACAAGTTTAATTTCTCATGTGTTAAATAGAGGATGATATTATAGCCGGAAACAATGAAAGATAAATATGATTAAAGTTATAGGTCCATAAGTGCCTTAAGCACTCGCCTTAGTAGTCCGGTGAAGCTGGTAAGACCTTGCTAGGTCAATAGCGTAGTCAGTTCGAAAAAAAAAAAAAGGTCCATAAGTCTTAATCCATATCAGAAACATAAAACACTCAGAGAACACTAGTGTCTTATAACGTAAGTAACGAACATCTACTAATCTTATTTAGGAAAAAAAGGCTGTATTATGTTTGCGAACGAAAGTAAACGAGGGTAATAAACACGCCATGAAAATAATCCTGTCAAATTCAGTTGACTTCAAAAGCGTAAGGCAGTTAATAAGTTTTGTTTATATTGCCCCGGTGTGGTGTGTTCCGAACAATGATACCCTTTGCATACAGTAATAAACTTTTAAATACGTTCTCGTGTTGGTTATTCTTGTGCTCCTGCTTAAATTTTCGTGACGTGTCAATTTTTTCGTTTAAGTACTGTAAATATTGTGGCAGTGACCATGGGATTTATTTGGCATTTGAACTTTGTATACAGTGTAATAAACGATGCTAGAACACTAGGAATGTTATATTTGACCTTTTATATGTATGTATGGAGTAGATTGTGGAAACGATGTGCTAGAAACAATAAAACACGTTATGAATCTAATATTTTTGGTCACACATTATGATGAAATTTGTAATTACGTCAGTCAATAAATTGTCTTCAACCTTAGTTTATATGTTCGCTAAAATATAAACAAAATGTGTATCAATTTTTTTAACAACAAAAAGTGCAAAATTTCACTATTGCTGTAAAAAATACAAAGTCACCGTTGGACTTAATTTAATAAATCGAAAAGGACATCCTCCTGATTTATAATTTTACATATTTTAACTAATACAATTTTGTAACGATTCTCGCCAATAATTGACTTTTGTGAGACAGTATTATCTGTTCAGTTCAATTATTTATCAATATATGTGTGCATAGTAGCTGTTTTCTTACTTGTAATTAGCCTTTAATTTTGTTAGAGTTTTGTTATTAATTAGTGTTAGCTGTAAGTTTTCCTAAATAAATAAAATAAACATGAAAATTATATTCTCATATTTATTTATTACAATTTTAGGTGTATAGCAGTTATAGAATCTCCTAGAAACAAGAGCCTCAGGCGCCTTCCTCGACCGGTAGCGAAATCTTAATGATTTACTACTTTAATTATATTCCTCTACAAGACACGCGTGATTAATTTACTTTGAAAGTCAAACACTATTCTCGAAGCAGGCATCATCTGAAGGCAACTCGAGTTCTAGTAATTTAAACTTTTCGTATGTACATAACAGCTTGTGTATCATATGTACCAAAGAATTTGCACGGAAATCAAATCTTGTTTGGTTTGATCGTAAACACTATATTTAACGAAGAAAGTGTTATATCTCCAATTTGCAATATTTTATTGCTATCCTTGGTTTTACATCATTAGTGTTGCGTTCCAGCGCTACCTTATTCTGTAGGGTCGATGATTGAGGTTTACATTTATATGACAAGATTAGCTGCATTCGACGCCTCGGTGGTCTCGCTATACGTGCAAGTAGCAATTAAGGGTCACACTAGTAAGTGCGACAGGGAACCGGGCATGTTCGTCGCCCTGGCAATTCATCGACAGGTATATATGGTTTTTTTTTTTTTTAATTGACGCCCCTCTGTGGGGAATCGGCTTTTCACCTCTAACGTGGTGGTCAGGGTCCTTGTTTAGGTTTTATATTTAACATCGTGTTTCGTGTATGCTTTCTTGGGGTTTTTGTTCTATTTTTGTGTTTACGGTTTATTACTGCGTTTCGGAATTTACTAATTTTGATTTTTAATCTTTGTTGAATTTTTTGCACACTGTTACTATGATTTTACAAAGTTTTTCAAATTTACCAAAGTTACTTTTATCTTTTACTATTTCATTTAGATTTTGTTTATTGAGTGTTTTGTCCGTTTCCTGCTCAAACTCGAACCTTTTTTTGGCGCAGATTGGACACTCCAGCAACAAGTGGAAGACCGTTTGTTCAACTGTGTCATCACACATACAGCCCGGGTGTATTTTTTTCTTAAAGCGGTGCAAGTATTAAGCGAAGGCCCCATGTCCTGTAAAGATTTGTGTGCACTCGGGAGTGAGTGCTTTTCCTTTTAAGATCTTGTATGCGAGTGCTGCGTCCGGGAAAAAGGTCTTGGTGGTTTCTGCTACTTTTTCCTCCGTGAATCTTTGATTCCATTCCGTTACAGACTGTTGTCTCGTCTTGTTCCGTAGGAACGAGATCGGACTTCTGTCGTAATGTGGCTTCACTTTTGAACGTAGCGCCGCTTCTTTCGCCAACTCGTCTGCTCTTTCATTCCCTGGTGTTCCCATATGTGCTTTGACCCAGAACAGCTCGATTTTATTTACAATTTCCTGCTGCTGGTTGATGTATCTTCGGGTTTCAAAGACCATTGGTTGGAAATCCTAATTGTTTTTGAGTGCTTCCAAAGCCGCTTTGGAGTCACTCAAAATTTTGATGTTTTTATATTTTTCTACGAATTTTACTGCTCTATTTATTGCCAAAAGTTCGGCCTGGTAAATGGTACAGTATGGTTCGAGTTTTAATTTTTTGAAGTTTATTTCCTTGTTCCCCTTCCATACTGTTAACGTTGCCCCAACTTTCCCATTAATTTTACTTCCGTCTGTGTATATTAGTATCTCACTATCTTGTGGTGTTTCCAGTAAGTCCAGGTGTGGTATATATGGTTAAGGCGCATTAGTGTTAATTACGCCTCTGACCAGTTCGTTAGGGAAGGCCTAAGCTCCTTCATCTGAAGCCATAAGTTTGGGTCTAGCTGAGGGGCTAATACTTACCTAGTCGGGTAGAAGTATTGACTAAATAGTGCAAGAAGAACACAGAGAGGGTTTACAACTCTGGCGCTCACACCTATGCTAGCCGGCGAGGTGGGAATATCTAAGAAGTTTACACCGCGATAAAAAAAAGTAAGTGTGACATCCTGATAATCCCACAGTTGTATCTTTCGGAGTCGACGTGTCTCCGATGTGCTTAGAAAGCAAGATAAATACACTACGCTATACCTCAAGGTAAGTTAAGTGTGGTCCAATTATATCAGTGATCATTAATAGATTTATAATTCATTGGTAGATGCCAATGTCATGTCGGCATACAAGCTTCTCCACAGCTGTTTATTCTGGTTAATACCGACATGCGATAATGCTAAAGGGAGACAATGTAGCGTGGTTATCACCATATTATGTAAGACTAAAGCGATCCAATTCCAAGTTAAAAGTCATTCTTAGAATATCCTATATCGGCACAGAGACGTTTCAAACTATTATGAAAAGGCAATAGCAGTTCGTGGCATGTTGCGAACTTTTTGAAAGGTACCCACTGTAAGAAGAAAAAAAAACGTTGCAGATTATAAGCAACCTTTGCCATGCCTACAATGTTTGAACTTGAGAGCTAGTTCTATTTCAGTATTTAGCATGTCTCTAGGCATATTATTACTTAAGAATAAAATGTATATCTATTACTTAATTTTTAATATTGACATATAACATAGAAATCAACATTATCTATAATAGCCTTTGTTGTATCAATATTTAATGTGGCATAATTTAATTTAACAATATTATTAATAGTGTAAGTTGTAGCGATGTGATAAAGCGTTGTAGTTATCAGCCTAGTATGCTCTTTCTTATCACTGTTTTTATATTATTCATCAGAATGTTGACTGTTGTATTACCCACAATTATAAATAAATAAATAACTTCTCCTCGCCTATATTATAACCTCCAAAATATAAGTGATGAAGATAATAGAACTAACTATGAAATAAGAAACGTTAACACAGAAGATACTCGAAATACATTAGCTATCAAAACGAAAGAATCAGTGACTACAGCCGAAAATCCACTGAAAAAGTAACTGGGAAACACTTCACGTAACACGACTCCCTACAGTCACACTATAAACGCAATTTTATACTTTAAACCTTTGGTTATACAAGTTATTCTACCAGCAAATCGTTTTTGAAACTTCCTTACCTAAGACAAGTTTATACTTTTTATCGTTTGTGTATAATTTAGTTCTTAATCCATCGAGATAAGAATTATATGAAATGCAATAATAAAATTGTCTTCGGTGATGACAATAGTGCCAATATACACAATTCATGAATAAATGTATGGACGGGTTTGGAACGGTTCTACTATTCAGATGACCCAACGAACGTTCGTTTTTTCATATGAATATTGTTTGTTAAGTGATTTATGGTATTTACCCATGAGATGTGTTCTGATTTGAAACTCGACCGCGTCGTTTATTAAATTTTAGCGAGGAGCTAAATTAATCAATATATTTTTTATTATGACAATTATAAATTATTGATTGACTTAAGCGCTTTTGATTATTACCTGACACGGGGTTGTCTATTTACCTATGTGGATAATGCAACAGTCCACAGTGCGATAATTATGTGAATCGCGTTCGCGAGATGTAAATAATTCACTTTGAATATAAAATGTTTTAATATTAAAAGTTACAATTGCACTTGTATTAACTCTAAATCTAAAAAGTGTCTACCGCTCGAGATATGGGGCAATAGTCCCGTAAAACTAAACTTAATCTACTACCTAACCTCAGAGAAGTGACTACTGCTCGAAGTCTGAACGAAAAGCGTCTTCAAATCTGGATTCAATATACGAGTTGGGTCTGACAATCTCACGGTGGTGACGAGTCCCTAATTTCTAGTATTGCCGCGTTATGCTGCAGATCGCCGATGTGACACAATGGTTATAAGTAAACGTTGAATTATATCGTAACTTGGCTGTTTCCGTGTAATGTGATGGTGTAACACGATGAATAATATAATAAAAATAATAAGAAGCACTATACTAGACTGAAAACTTACAA
Source organism: Antheraea yamamai (assembly GCA_036509395.1). Taxonomy (NCBI): domain Eukaryota; kingdom Metazoa; phylum Arthropoda; class Insecta; order Lepidoptera; family Saturniidae; genus Antheraea; species Antheraea yamamai. The sequence goes on from AP028442.1 coordinate 1,660,345, forward strand.
AGCTTTATCACATCGATACAATTTACACTATTTTTTTAAACTGGTTCACCTAAACATAAATATAATCCTATTCAATTGAAATGCTTATGTATCGAGCATATTGATAATCATTTTGGCTACTTTCATAAAATTTATACTGATGGTTCGAAAAGTAGTAGTGGATATGGTGCTGCCTTTTTAGATCCTTTTTCCGACAGACATGTAAAACTAAAGGTTGATTTTAATACAGCGATAATGTGTTTAGAACTAATAGCTATTAATGAAGCCTTACTGTACATTGAATCGTTACAAAGTCAAAAGTTTGTAATTTTGACTGATTCAAAAAGCGCTTTACAACATTTGGCTCGGTGCACCTCGTCGATACGAGGTATTCCGATAGCTTATTCTGTACTAAAATCAATCTATAGATTCCAATGTAGCGGTAAAACAGTTATATTCCAATGGATTCCATCTCATGTTAAATTACCTGGTAATGATCAAGTTGATTTATTGGCAAACCAAGCTGCATACGACGGAATTCCTTTGCATATCAATCCAATGTATACTGACTACTTGTCTCACGTGAGATGTTACTGTAGAGATATGTGGAAGCTATATTTTGATAAGAGATCAGTAGAAAAAGGGATCTGGTACAAGACAATTCAACCGCAACCTCATTTCGATGTTCCATGGATCGACCAAAATTTATTAAGTAGATCTGATCTAATAATAGCCCTCCGACTTCGCTCAGGACACATTCCATCAAATAGGTTTTTACATCTTATCAAAAAACGAGCATCACCTAACTGCACTGTGTGTGGTGCGGCTGAGGATGTACACCACATTTTGATGGAATGTACTCAATACCAAGCTTGTAGGAATTCTCTTAATGTTACTCGATCCATGGATGTAGGCATTTGTAATTCGATGCTGTCAGACCCTCTGTCTCAGAGTGCAAAAATGCTATACAGAATCGCAAGTTTAGCTTTTAAGAGTTGATTAAATGTGATTATTGTAGAATTTAATATTTATATGATGTGCTTACGGGGCGTCATAGTCGATATGCGACAAAGCCCAAATTAAAGAGAAAAAAAAAAAAAAAAAAAAACTGGTTTGGCAAAATACCTGCACCATACTTGATGGAAAGTACAGTACAGTCTATAAATAACGGCGACTGTCATTGTTAGATAGCAACGGCAGTCATCGTTGTCATGCCGACCTGCAAAAGTGCTTCTTCACGTCTCGTTTGAAGGACCCCATGTCATAACAGGAAGGGAACACACTGGCCGGGAGACGATTCCACATCTTCACAGTACGACAAAATTAAGAGCTTTTGAATTTCTTCGTTCTTGCCGGGATGGTTGCTACTGTGAACCTGTAGAGGCATGTACCTGCCCGTGTAATTCTGTAGTGGAAATGAGAATATGGAATGAGGTTAAACAACTCTTGAGAACACTCGCCATGATACAGATGATCAAAAACGCTCAGTGAGGCGATGTCTCTTCGCAACTGAAGCGGTTCAAGGTTCTTAGTAACGTCTGCATCATTCACAATACGGACAGCACGTCGCTGCGACTTGTCAAGTGCATCAAGGAGGTATCGAGCAGAACCATCCCAGAGATGCAAACAGTATTTCATGCATGGCCTAACTTGTGCCTTAAACTATTGATAATAATAAAAAATTAAAACTATGTAACATTAAATATTGAGAAACGTTTGACAAATAAAAAAAAAATAGAGTAAGAAATAATGAAAAAATGAAAATGAATTCATTTATATTAATTAAAATTAAGGTATGGAAAAGAAAATAATTAGAAATACGTTGAAAAGAAATTTAACAAAATTATACGAGTTAGTTAGAATTTGGTATCGATTGTGGCTGTTGGTTTAACTTACTGTTAAAAATTAAATAATTAATTAAAAAACAAAACTAACAACTAAAACAAATACTCAATTTGTAATGTGTCACTACTTTTATATAATGAACTAAACAGCGAAGCTTCTAATTCTCCCTACTAAATTATTTACCAAGATAATCTATCTATCTATATATAATATATAAAATATTTATTGCTGTTCGTTAGTCTAGCTGAAACTCGAGAACGGCTGGGCCGATTTAGCTGATCTTGGTTTTGAAATGTTTGTCGTAGTCCAGGGAAGGTTTAAACGGTGAGAAAATATGGAAAATTGCGAGGAAGATAGTAAAAACAACAATTTTATTTTCCCAACAACATAAACTGTTCTATCTATTTTGCTGTCAAACTTTTGACGTTCGTCCCTTCCGTACGATATACTTAGTCGATAATCGGATTATCGCGTATGTATATTTTAATATTTTGATGGTTGTCATTGTTTGGAAGGCAAATAAAAAAGTCTTTATTGTGCCATTTCACATACACAATATCTGTTTTGTATAATGCGTAAAAAAAATTCTGATGATGTCAGTAGGTTGTCGAATGTTTATATTTCAGTCGTCTATCGAACGTCAGACGAAAGGTTATAAAGTTACCTATCATTCTGTCACCATTATATCGCTATTAAAATCTTCTATCATCAATTTGTAAGTGCGTGAAAAAATTATTTACTGTTATTGTTTGAAAATGCCAAGGAAAATACGAGCTGACATAGGTCGTTGAAGTCAATCAAATGTGCGACGAGCTACCTCACATGCAAACTGCACTGATGACCAGTGAGAGACAGACAATGATAACATTCTTATTGGTATAGCAGAATTGCGTTCTAAAGTGAATAATAATGAAGTAGATAGGCTTAGAATGGAACGATTTCGGGCACACCAAACACAGCAATACCAAGTAGGACGCAATTAAATCGAACGATACCTCAGAAGAAGTGCTCCTGTCAACCTGGAACGAGTAGCATTCCACTACAATCTGGAAGCAGATTATTGTGCTGACAAATCAGTGACAATTGGGGAAATAACAATCATTTGTCAATATTGTAAAGCGTGGCCCCGGTGACTCTGATAAGTCTGAGTGTACCAGAGCAGCGGTCATGTTTTGCTCCTGGCTTCCTTCAATCATATCTACTTCTTTTAGCTCTTCGGGGGTTATATTTAAATCTGGAAATTCTTCATTTTGTCCTCCAGCGTCAAATTGTTGTTTTCATGTAAATTTGTGTTTGAATTAATGTTTTTGTAGTTTAGGCCTATAAATACGTTTTTCTCGGCTTAAGCATTGACCACATTTTACAGTAACAGGGAGATGTACTTCGGTAGTCCTGCCGCTCGATCTACTTTTTGCAAAACGGGCTAGGATATTTAATAATCTTAAAACTATTTTTTTTTTCAATTAACTATTAGACTACTTTATCTTTTCAAGGACATTTAATGTCATTTTTTTATAACATTTTGTGTTGTATAACGATCTATGAAAATAGCAATGTCTGACATTACCGATCGAAATTTTCAGCCATTTTAGCCAAGAGAGAGTTTTCATGTCGTTCAGATAGGTGATACAAAGTACACCGGGTCATCTAGTTTTAAATAAATTATTTAAACTTTTGCACATGTTCTTAAAATCTATGCATGAATAGTTTATTCATTTATCACATACATATAACATTTTTGAAATGTTAAATTGTTAATTAGGGTATAAACAATTTAAATTCTACAATTGATTACTCACTGTTCTGAAAAAGTGTTTATAGGTAATGTATTAAGCTAACTAATTTTTGCTTGTGGATTCACTTACGTTACTGTATCTCTATCTCGTTTACTCTTTAATATAATTAGATTAAAATCAATTAAAATCATAAATACAATATTCAATTTAGGCCCTAAGAATTCGCTTGTGAACGTTAAAACTATCACCGGTTCGGATAAAAAACCAGTCATCGAGAAGAACTGGCAAGAAACTCGATCGGGTTTATATTTAAAATACATTACGCGTTACAATCGTTTTTAGTGGATGCACAGAGATGAGTCAATTCCAGACATCACCATCGTTCACATATTGATCCACTCTATAATAGCCTTTTCACATCAAAACCCGCCTGACGTGGCACTTAAACCCACCGTCCGGCAAATCGGTAATATGGTTTGGAACTTTGTTGTAAAATCTAACACTATTACTTACAAGAGGCAATTAGGGCAAGTAACTCCGATAAGTACTTTAGGCTATGCATTTTGTACCAGCCACGATATTAGTACAGGCTATTCGAATTTGAAAGTTAATTTTTATTCCTACCATCTAAATATCATGAAACAAAATACGTATTTACATTGTGGAAATTCAACCACATATCTGTTCATCGTAGGAAAATATACACGCTATCAACCGAAAACCAATTACATGACGCACAACCTAAAATAACTTTAGTTAAAACGCAAATAATAGACTCTCAGGTTTGTAATAAGTTTAGAAATATTTTTTCAATATCTCATGTTAATATTTATCGGAGCTCAGCCTTCGACGTCGAATTATCTACGTTATGTCAATATAATAGCGACAGAGCGGACTGAGAATTCTCGTGCAAACACACGTGTACCAGTACATAAGAGTTGCGGAGTTGTTTGCCGTGTCGCCCTCGGGCGGCGCCAGCTTAACACTCCAGAGGAATATCTATAAGATTTATATTGTATACTTGCATTTCCAAATGTCTGTGTTAAGTGGTTACCTTATTCCAGTGTTTATCGTCTCACTCTGATGGATATTGCAGAATGTTTATAATTTACGATCACACACTCCTCCTAGTGAACAAAAGTAAGCAATGCTCTCATCCCTCCTCTCATGCTTACGTAAAGATTTATTAATATAAGTATTTTTAAATCTCTTCTGGTTAAATAAATAAATATTGTTGACGTAATCACCCTCCAGCCCTATTATCCCCTATGTCATTAAAAATAAATAAATCAATGACCCCACTATCAGTACTTACATAATACTTGAACAGCCCCCCTCTGGAGGTGATAATTCACGATGGGAGTGCACACAGACCCCACAACGATCACGGTAGAAAAGAATTGCTATAAACACTACATCACTACATATTATAAAACAAAGGCTTCTGCCACGTTTGTCTGCTTGTCTGTTCGCGAGAAATTCAAAAACTACTGAACGGATTTTCATGCTGTTTTCACCTGTAGCCAAAGTGATTCATGAAAAAGGTTTAGGTGTATAATTTTTCAAGGTTTTTTTTAGTTATGAGGGCAGGACAACGTCCGCCGGATCCTCTAGTAATACAAAATTCTCTACATGACATTCTAAGACCTCGCTAATAATTTCATGTAATCTCTTATATAAAAATTCTTGTGATGGGTTTTTGTCGTCCGGCGCATTTAATAATAGACTTGATTAGAATAAAGGAATCTCATTAATTGCGTATAGCAGTAGCCATGACAAATGAGTGTGCATAGACTATACATAGATTATAAATACCTGACAAACCTGTGGGGATTTTTTATGGTATGTCATGATTTACTTTTTATTTTGTAATAATGGAGACATTTTGCGTAATATAATTTTATTACTCTCTTTAAGTGAAATAGAATGGAAATAATAACATAATACATGAACTCCGAGATGTCATAAAAATTCTCTGGATTGTTTAAACAAGATTTTATTTTCTTGAGTACTGAAGTCATTCGAAGTCGTTAACTCTAAATATGTCAAAAAAACTACGTACTTGATAGTGAATTTGTTGGTAAAGTTAGAAAAAAATAATAATAAGTAAGCTATTTTGTATGAGTGAACTGAAAGAAGTCGTCGTGGTCTAATGGTATGACCGATGGAATATGGATCCGATGTCCGCAGGTTCGACCCCGACGTGTACCAACGGAATCTTCGGAATTCGAGTACATTTACTTATACAAATGGATAATATTATTGGCTGACGCTGAAAAGAGACATCGTGAGGAAAACTGAACCTGAGAAATGTTCTTGTGTTACTACTGTATGCGGGAAAGTATAGAACTGGTTTTCTCTGAGTTTGAATCGCTAATAAGTCGTCAGCTGGCGTGGTGATTATGTCTATAGGTTCCTCCGGGTAGAGGATTATGGCCCTGGGTTTCTTATAGGCTGATGATGAGTGAACTGAAATATCATTTTATTATGTTATGAAGGAAAACATAAGTATACATTGAAAATCTAAAGAAAAACATGTACTCAATGAAATTAACAAAAATTCATGCGATGAAATATTAATAAACGTAGGTAATTAATTAAATTTCTCAACGAAGCCCCACTTCAATTAATTAAGATGTTATAGAACGAGATAATAAGGTTACTTCGTAAAAACAGAATATTTTGCCGTCGATTTTCATCAACTAAAACTGATAGAAAATGCTTTGAATACACTATCTCTCTTTATATCGCTGATTAAATACGAAGTCACAAACTAAAACTATCTTCTTTCTTCGAGAAAGTTTATTTTTAAAGTTACGACAAATCTTATATTATATAGTTTTAAGGCTGTATATGGTTAGAAACGTATTTTAAAACTGCTTTTACTTTTATATACAACTAGCTGTGCCCGCGACTTAGTCCACGTAGAACCAAAGTTAAAAAAACATTGACTAATAAAATCATTGAATGGTTTGAGTCTTTACTTTTCGCTGGTACTTAAGTCGCGTCGTCATTAAAATTACAATGAATTTTCATAGAGTGCACCGGTTTTAATAAATCTTAGACTAAATGTTACTCGAGGATATGATTTATAATATCTATTTTATCGTTTTATCGTGAACGCATTGCTTTAGCAGTGATGCGTGATCAAATAAACAGAGAGACAATCAAACATTTCTAAAAATGATTGAACTGTATTTTATTACTTATTCCAAGGCAGCTGCAACATTTTTTCACAAAAATCTAAAAAGGACAAACACATTAGATTTACATTCTTATTATATGCATAGACATAGATATTATATTTAGCCCATGTAAACAAGAAAATATAAAAGGAACTATGTAGTATTATTTCCAGTAGATTACAATGTGAAATCAATGGAAGTATTTTTTAAATATCGATACATAACCGCCGTTGAAGTTAATTCTGTAATAAAAATGATTTTATTTTTTTCTGTTTCTTTACCCTTTTGTATTTAATCAGCGATATATAAAATTACGTTGTACGTGTTTTTGTAATTCTTCTTCAAAATGACTGTTTTGCGATTTTGATGAAATTTTGTTTTTGCGTTAATATCGTGATTATAGAAAGACATGGAAGGTGGCGTTGTTGTCGAGACTTAGAATTGCCTTTTTTAAGTTCCGTCTGTTTTGTACCGTTTTATATACTTTGTAGGTTAAATCATTTAACCACAATCTCATTTCATATTAAACGACGTGATCCAAGATGGTAACAACATAATACTTGAGGAAGACTGGGTATTTAGTGTAATTGTCGGGACCGCTATAGGCGCTTGTTAACAGGTATTTACCTTGAAGGTGGTAGTTAATCACATATGAAACTCTACAAACTATGATTTCATTATGATGTTTTCCTTCACATACATCTCCGGTTCATTGCCAAGGAATCAAACCTATATCGTTCGTCACAGTGTCCAAACTCGCTAGCTACTGAAACAATCCTAAATATGTTTGGTTGGCCCCTTATAAATAAATTTAATAGCTGCGCTCCAGATAATGAGATGTGTTTCTGGCCTGCACCTCATTGATCAAGTATGGAGCATGCAGACGCGTTAGATAGGAACTTTTTGGATGTCAGTGTGACGAATAGAAGAAAATTTAAAGAAGAAAAAAGAGCAACTAAAATCTTTGTCATTCTTCGATATATTACACCGCAACATATATTACTCCGCAACGCTTTTATACCATTTTAAAAAATATATTGTGAACGCTTTGAAATATTATATGGTGTCCGCATTGGAAGGATCGCAGTATCATAATATTTACGCCACCATTGCCCTATTTATTGCACTATCGGGTTCTACTAAAATATATAATAGGGGAGTTACTATTGACATGCGTCCATACTATTGACTATATTGGTGGAGTTCCTAATGACCAGCGCCCACACTACTAACTGACTGACTATAGCGAGGGAGTTACTATTGACTGGCTACTATTTACCTCGTACTGAAACACCATTGGTTGAAGGTATCGGCTGTTCATAGATCTTGATTACTGTTGGCTATCGGTTGTGGCTGAATTATAAGGCAACCAACGATGAAACACTGGACATTCTCGCTCAGACGGACGTCTACGGATAATTCGTTATTACTATATTCAGTGTTGCATTTCTGTATCGGCTAACGGTTTTACTTGATTGGTCTTGGTGGAGTGATCGCTCAAATCATAACTATGACGTCACTAAGAATGAATTCATACTTTCACATAGGCGCCATTTTTATCTTAGCCTAGATATATATTATAGGGTAGAGGATCCAATAATGGACAAGACCCCAGTAATGGACACTTTTTTTATTTATTCAAAGAAAACAAGCCGTCTACATTGAAATTTTGGTGTGGCAACACTTAATCATAGAGAACAGACCTCCTATTCGCCTCATAATATACGTCAGTACGATCTGTAATTTTGTTTCAAGATGGCAAAGTAACATTAGACCAAGTTAACGCTTCTCCAGAAAAATCCAATTTTACTAACATAATCGTTAACAAGGTGAGTTTATATTTTCTCAATTATTTATTTGTTATTTATTGTAACTGAATTCTAATTAATTTTAAAGCTTTGTATTGAAATGAGAGATATAATTTGTAATTCTTCCCGCTTATTATCACGCTTTTAAGGTTATAGACGGTGTTATTTACTGTTTCTGACATACAGACTTTCCCCAGTAATCGACACATGTCCATAATTATTTTCTTAGAAACTTCTTGGGTTGGCACATCAATTTAACTCCTTTTTTCAAGCAGTTTAAGTATATTTCTAAATTAAACAAATTGGAGTTCATGTACCAGTAAAGAACAAAGTATCGATCACTGGATCCAGTAAGTGTCCATTATTGGTTTTTATTTAATATTTCAGATGGCTCCGAGAAAAAACTATAAGCCCGAACAGATGGACGAAGCGATCAAAGCTGTTCGTAATGGAGAGAAGGTTGTCGTTGCTGCTAAGTCGTTTAGAGTGCCTCGTATAACACTTTATAACAAAAAGTATCAGGAAAGACTCAAATAAACTGCACAATGGGGCCTATCACGGTGCTTTCAAAAGAACAAGAAGAAATTTTGGTCAGGTGGCTCTTAGCTCTTGCTGAAAAATACTTTCCCATGTCAAAAGATTGCCTACAAGACAGTGTGCAAAAAATCATAGCGGATCAAAAAATACCGAACCCCTTTACAGACAATAGACCTGGAAAAAAGTGTTGCAAATCGTTCCTAAAAAGGCAACCGGTTTTTGTGGAAAAATGCCAGAAAATCTATCCAAGGTTCGGGACAACGATCTGAAAAAGACATAAAAAAGTGGTTTCAAGAAATAGATGGCTATTTAGAAGAAAATCACTTAAAAGAAATAGTAGAAGACCCAAACCGAGTGTTCAGTGCTGACGAGAGTGCATTTTTTTGTCGCCAAAGCCAGGCCGTGTTATAGCAAAAAAGGAGATAAACATCTTTACTCTGCATGTGGTGACGAAAAAGAAAATCTAACGCTTTTATTTAAATCGGAAATGCAACTGGACAGCTTGCCCCACCCATGATAGTCTACAACTACAAACGTATCCCATCACACATCGTAGCGAGCAAGCCTAAAAATTGAAAAATAGGGAAGTCAGAAAGTGGGTGGATGTGCAGCAGTATATTCTATGAATATGTAACAAATATCTTCAATCCGCGGCGTAAAGAGCAGAAAATACAGAAACTATTCTATTTTTTTAGATGACCACAAATCACACCTTACTTTGCACCTCTCGAACTTTTGTGCACAAAATGGCATTGAAATAATTGCTTTATATCCCAAGTCGACACATATTCTACAACCATTGGACTTGGCAGTATTTCGACCCCTAAAAGTATTCTGGAAACAAGCAGTCAATGAATGGAAAATGGAGAACCTTGGCCAAAACATTATAAAGAAACGTTTGCTCCAGTATTGCAGAAAGCAGTTACAAAACTAAAGGAAGATTGCATCAAAAATGATTAAAGAACGGGGGGTTATGCCCGTTTAGACCTGAATACATCGATATAACCAAACTTAAACATAGAGAAGAGGAACAAGAATCTTTTATATTAAATCCTGAACTGTGAACACTGTCCTAAAAGTGTCGATTATTGGATCCTTCACCCTATATATATATATATATATATATATATGTAAAGAGAAAGTCAAACAGAGGAAAATCATATATGACATAGAAATTATTAATAATACGATTTCCTTTAATTATTTCGTTATTCAGATCTCGGTGAACTCGGACGATTCTCTTTTGTTGTGAGTAATTAATTATTTCCGTCAGATTTTTTCGAAACATAATTAACATTTCATTCTGTCGTAATTAGATTTTTTCTTGTACTGAATTCTGGATTACAGACAGACTTGAAAAACAATTTGTTATTATTTAACAATTTTGCTTTTCTTTTACTAAATTCCCTTATTAAGCATGTGCCTTCTGTTTATATAAAGAGCGTTGTCGTTCGTACGTAAGTGGGTCGAGTTAGAATTGCTTAATATACGTCGAAAACACTACAGTCTCCAATAAAGTCAGTCTACCGAAGGACGATCTTGCCGTAAGTGCATATTTAATCAACGTTCTCTCACTATTAAAATTCGTTTGCGTAATTCTGTGTCACGTTGGAATCACATATCGTTGTGTATGGTATTTACTATATGGTATTTATATATATACTAGCGGACCTGGCGGACGTTGTCCTGCCTTGATAATAAAAAATATAAATCCCAAAAGTCAACCGCAGCGCCACCTACCGGGTCCAATTGTGAATCTAAACCATTCTCGAATCTCCACGAACACACACAAAAAATTTCATCAAAATCGGTCCAGTCGTTTAGGAGGAGTTCAGTCACATACACACGCACACAAGAAATATATATATTAAGAGATATTAATTATAATCAGTAAAGTTGAAATGCGATGAAGTGTAGTTGCAGTAAAGTCTCGCTAATTCGGCAATATTGAAAACCTGGAGGTGTCGGATTATTGGAATGTCCGGATTATTGGATTGTATAGAGAAACTGTATGGGCTTTTTGCAAGTTACGAAGTTATTATTTTAATTACGAAGGAAATTAAGGAAGGGTAAGAGAAGCGTGAATGTAGGGTGCCGGATTATTGGACTTATCGGAGTACTGAAGTGCTGGATTACTAAAACTACTATAATGTTAATAATCAAGCGACACGAAAAGATGCAAAAGTATGCACATTAGATAACGAAAATAGCTCTAATTAGGAATAACTGCGCTGTTTTGTAATTGTATTTGTTAAGTTCCTTTACCAGGTCAATCTATGATATATTGTCTATTTCGAGCAGCAAGTTAACAGGTATTTTCTATTGCAAGATTGTTTTTGTAGCGTTCAAGTCTCAGCATGTTGTGCTTCACCGGTAGCTGATAATACCACCAATTAAATTCAAATGTTAGTGATATAGTCTTGAATTTTGAACAAATATTTGCTCTTACAACTACAACCTGCACTAAAATAAAATATTTATGATCTTTTCAGAAGTAGAATAGATCAAAAGGACATGGGATCAGAGATACAAAAAATATATTGAACCATCAAAGGTGTTGATCACATAGATATTGGTATGAATTTTGTAGCTGAGAAATATTTCATCTATGAAAAACTAGAACATGTAACGCTAGATGAAGACTATAAGCAAGAAGTACTAGTAGTAAATAGAAAACAGATATAAGATGAGTTGACGGCTATTGGCACCTTATGAAAAATATTCCAAAGTGAACTAATAACCAGCGCTTCTGACGCAAATCAGGGTAGTAAAGTATTCTGTTATGGAAATAAAATTATAGAAACAACATGTGTCTATAAAAAGAGAATTAAAGTTATAAATTTAAATAATATTATGTGGTTTATTGCATTTGTATATGAGTTTTCTGAATTATTCATTAACAAGAGAGTAAAGAAAACGATGTAAAAAATAATAATGCATTACCGGTTAGATACTATAGAATAGATTCAGCTTAGCGAAATTGACTCCCTGAGAATGTTTTACTATCTTTGTTGGGGATTATGAGAAGATATCAGATTTTATTGTATAAATTATTGCTTAGCTATATATATCGGAGTTTCCATCTTTTACTGCTAAAGAAGTTACCAAATTCTTATCTTTTTGGTAGTTATATTTTATTTATACTTAGAATGGTGAAGGACAATAACAACTGCTGTAATAACATGCTATTATTTTTACATTGAGGTACCTTTGTCATCTCCTAAAGAAGATATAGAAAGTTATGTTCTACATTAATATTTGTTTTTCTAATGCCCCTTTGTCTCCATTTTCATCTATAGTAATATTATAAAGAGGTAAGGTTTGTGAATTTGTGAGTTTGTGACGTTGTAGGCGGTAATCTCAGGAACTACTGGTCCGATTTGAAATTATGGAATTCTGAAATTCTTTCAGTGTTATATAGCTCATTTATCGATAAAGGCTATATATCATTACGCTAAGACCAATAGGAGCGGAGCACCATTGAAGAATGTTTGAAAATCGGGTTTTTTTCCTCTTGAGAGCTTCCGCTGCGTGTTAGCGTTAGCCCAAATTATCTATTCCACGCGGACGAAGTCGCGGGCAGAGGTTAGTTTACAATAAAATTAATAATCCTCTATTATGACATTGTACATATAACCATATATTAAGAAATTATTTCACCAATACTATTAAAGATATTTGTAGTACAAACCGGGAATGAAAAGTCTGAGCAATAAATTTATCAAAATGTCGTTACTCGTCGAAACAACTTCGCCTGTGTACATAAATGCGCAAACACGATACGATGTTAAATAAAATGGTTTGAAAAATTCAAATTTGTTTTCGTAATTCACTGTAAATATTTGAAATGTAACGGACGGATGTGCACGGATGGGACTCGTGAGTTATTTGAAGCCGGCGTGTTTGCGTATCGACTAAAATTCCGCTACCGAGTTTTAAATTCCAAAATTCATAGAATTGTGATTGGGCAATATTTTTTATTTTCATATTTGTATTTACAAGATCGGAATTAAGTAATTGATTAATTAATTACACCTTTCTTTGGGTAAAAATTAATAAAATAATTGCCCTTGAATTACACTACATAAATTAAAACATTAAATAACAAATTATTATTACCTTGCTACTTACTATTGACTCACATTAAACTACTCATGACATTATTTATTGACCGGATATCTTAAAAAAAGGTTGGCGGCCACGGTACGCGATATTCTCATATGTAGCCTAAGACTTATTACATCTGAATTTTCTTGGTGAACATGACTGATCATATTGTTTGGTGGTAGGGTTTTGACCAACCCCGCTTGGCTAGCAACACTCTGAAGTTAAAATCTCGAACACATATTTATCGTGTTCTGGAAGCTTTACTTGAGTGCCAGCTATTCTAAACTTAGCGTCTTTACCATCGTACATGGCGTCTATATACATGGCGTTATCGACAACACCATAGGTGTAATATTGTTCGATCCTTGATATTCCAATATTTGCAATCGATGGTTTACATACTATATTAATAATTGTCAATAGTTTAAAAGTCAAAGTAAGATAGATAAAGCCGTAAATCATACGAAGGTAACTTATTAACTCGATGAAGCATAAGCGTAATCCAACTGAAAACTTGGCAAGCCGTTACAACGCGCGACGTTCCCAAAACACGAGCCTTTGCCAAATATTTGAACGGTCCAAACGTTTTACTTTAAAAATATTATGCTGGACGTTTGCCTTCAAATAATAAAACTATTAAATAAATCAATGTACACCGGGTTTCTTTATAGAATTTTAGTGGAGCGAAATAAATTTGTAATTCATTTAGTGACAATGGAACTTTAAGATTGTTGTTCGAAGTATAATTACAACCATGCGAAAACATAGAAGTAATTTCTTTTGTTTCTGTACAGAGTCGCGAAATGTGTTTTTGGAGTGAAAACTACTTTAGCTGCTTTGAGTGGTTAAAAAGAAATGGACGGTAGTAAAACTTATGGGTTCACGTCACCGATGACTTCGACATGTCCGTGACGTATTAGACTAGACAGACTTGCGTCTCGTAGTATAGCGGCCTGTGTACATGTAGTATTGATATTTTATATTGAGTTTGTGCAATCCATCATATGTTTGATTGATTAATAAACTGCATAAAAATGTGTATAATTATTTGTCGAAATGCCAATAGATGTAAAAACTAGGCTTAATAATTTCAATTTAGAAATTGAAATAATTCAGACTATAATTTATTTTAAAATTGAAAAAAGATAAGAACTTCATTGTTTTTACTTCTATCGGCAATCCTTATGATTTGCCTAGACTTTTTTAATAATCTGACTTAAGAAAAAACCATTAATTAAGACGCAGACTGTTTATGTATAATATAAAACAACACAAGTAGGAAAAATATGCGTCTCGAATTTCAGGTATCAATATGCGAGAATATTTCTGATCTAAAGCCGCGACTGTGGGATAAAGTTCTCACATTAGTCTTAATTTGTCCTAAGGATAAGTTATTCATTTGTCATCGACGTTCAATTATATGATTGATAATAATTTTTCTCAAACCGTACACAAATTATGCTTTCACATTAGTTACTTTAATCGCAAAACGTAAATATTTTATATGTTACTGTTGTTTTTTTAATAATAACTAAATAAAATGATTCCGTAGCTGTTTTGTCTGTACTGGTTTGGTGTGTTTCTGCACGTCACGCTGCTTGGAGCATCATTCGTAGATGATTAAAGACCTATATGGTGTATATTCTATTTTAATCTTTTATGTCGTATTTATTTGTTTATATTATGCCTTTAGGAAACGAGTGTACACTTTTTTAAAAGGTCGGTAACGCACTTGCGACTCCCCCGGTGTTGCTAGTGTCTATGGACAGCGGTAATCACTTACCATCGGGTGACCTATCTGTTCGTGTGCCCCATATAATATAAAAAATGCCATTCTCATTATATCTATACTATTCTAACTTTTTGTCTGTATTATATGCATTCAAAGTTACCAAATATAGTAGTTATTCCAAATCGATATATATAAATAAAATTGAAGAGTATGTTGTTTATCCAGGCAAATCTTCAACTTGATTGAAACGATTTTGATAAAATATTTGCTCTTATATACAGAAAATTCCACATTATGGGTTACATATATTTGCTCTTTCTCATATGAGCTAAGCAGTAATTGCAAAATTAAAAATAATAGACTGCCCGAAAGTACTATTTAGAAAACACATAGTATTATGAAAAAAACAAAACCATTTCCATAAGATCGAAAAGATGTTCGCCGATTAGTAAATAAGTAAAATATACGGCGTTTTCGTCGACGTTTTCTTAGACGCAGCTTCTAATGAATTGATAACTAAAGCTACTTTGCCCTAATAACACCAAAAGCCGATGTATACTCCTGAAATTATTAATATCTAAGTATTTCGTATATGTCGATGATTATTCATATCTAGTTCGGGTCAGGTACAAAAACAGGGACGCTTTAGAAATTGTGGCTAACGTTATAGGACCAGTATTCGATGTAAGAAATTACGTGAAATACCATAATTCTGGGGTTTATTTATAGCCTCAGTATGCCTTTGAAGGTTGGGTTATTTGATATTGCTGCTTAAATTTATGTAATGATTTTAAACGCACATTATCTAGCCTTGTGTAAAAAACTGTTTTGGTTACATTGTTATAATATTCTGCCATCAAAATTAAGAGGGATGCATGTGAGATATTTGCGATTTTGATTTTTTATGTATTTGGAAGCAGGAAAAAACTGCATCTAACAGTATTTTTGAAGTTATACTTCTTTCGGCGCGTTTGGGAGAAATGATAAGAACTAATTTTTACGATGGACGAACACACGGACACTAAAAAGATATTTCATAAACTTGGTTGGAATTGTCTGTAAAGTTTACGTGAGAACTGATATTCAAGTTATTATTAATTATCACATTATGAATATAGAACACGTGTTTTATACCAGTGGAGACACAAAAATATACATGTGTGATTTTAGATTACACAGGCTGAAAGTTGAGGCAGTACCAATATTTGTGGAGCACTCTGCACTAGATTCTCGTCCTAAATCAATTAAAAAATAGGTGCTTAATATAACCTAGAACCTAGAAAAATACAAAAATTATCCGCAATCCTCTACGCTTCTATGTTAAAGCACAGTGTTAATTAAGTTAAGTCTCCAAAACGGTTTGACCAATTTTTACGGGACTTTCACTGGCAGATAGCTGACTTTATAGGAAGTAATTTAAGTTATTCTGTTTTAGACTAGCTGTTACCCGCGACTTCGTTCGGATGAAATTTAGCAAAAATATGTTGCTCACTGTAACCATGTCGTTATACTGGACTTTCCTGTATGTGGTCACCATTCAGGCACTTTTCGGAGCCATCGATCATTCGTTCTAAGAGCTATGTGCTCCATCTAATGACCCTTGAGTTTAGTCACTTTTTGATTTGTGTCAAAGATCATGTAGAGATATTTAGAGCATGTCATTGCTCTTTAAATGGCTTTGAGTTTTGAGATAATACAATAATTAGGAGTCTTAAAACTAGCTACCAAATAATCAAAATGAATTTTCCTCGAGACAACCATAAGATTACAATATTTTGCAATCTAAATTTTTTCACAACTTCAAGGATAATGTTAAAGGAATATAAGATACATCATTCAGATTGGTATGGTGATTTATTATCAAAACCCGCAACGCAGGCCGATAGGGAACTCCTGGGGGGAGCTGCACAAAGCACATTGTTTTCCCATAAATCAGATACTGTTTATCTTGTGGACAGCTTAGATAATCCGTTGGTTTGTAACAGCCCCGAGGGATGTTTATATTCCGATTAAATGTTATTGTTTAGTTTGAAGTTTAAGAAGGTATTTCTTTCATTGTTGCCATATAAATTGTTCATTTTTTAAATATCCGTAATCAGTTCCTGTAAAATGAACAAATGATTTATGAAGAGGCATTTACGTGTATATATTTATGTATAATGCTTCCAGTATGCGTATTTAGTGTTTTGTTTTTTGGAACACGTCAACATTTTTCAAAGCGATGATGGCTATGTGGATCCTTGCAAATGAGCTGAAGTTTTCATTGAAGAAAAACGTCATGATGAGAGGACATTTTCTAAACCTGTTTTGTTAGCTACCAATCCTAGGTTGAAAGTATATCGCCAAGCAGGTATATTGTAGATAGCTATCGGAATACAGGTATTTAGTGTATTGCCTATCTTGAACTTATCATCGTCATTCAACATTAAATATGATTGTGGTCAAACTCTAAAATCTATAAAGTGTCAAAGAAAACTTACTACAGTGTATCCGGACAATGTACACTGTACGCGACGATAGCACATTACAATACAAAAATAACGATGACCTCCGAGAGTTACGAAATACTAAATTTCTCGGCAGTTCAATGTACACTGGCTGATCCCGAAACCCAACACACTGAAAGCTGGAACGGATCGTGCGTGTGGTCGTCGCGGTTCAGTCAAATACAGATCCTCTACTATCTCTGTTGAATGTATATACACTGACTGAACTCTGGCCATGCCTAAGCGCTCCACTATTTTGGTGATTATACCTGATGCATGGTGGTGACAATGCAATCTGACACGCTAACTGTAATGTCAACGGTTCATAGAATATCGATCCCTAGATAAATCCCCATACGAAATTTCCGTATAATAAGTAATCTCTCCACCAGCGTTTTCATTATATAATTATATAAAGAAGCCTTAACCCGTAGCCTATATCTCTTTAAATAACCTATTAAAAGTTAAATCCTTTTATGCTGATTTCGAGTCTGTCACGTTTTTTTTAATCTCGATCATTTACTTTATCTCCTCCCAATGTATTTTAACCGCGATAATAATAATCCTTAAGATACGCTTTAACGTCGGCCTATAGAATACAGTCATCTACATAAATATATTTTTATTTTTCTATTGTTAATTTTGCTTCGACACTACAGTATCGATTTAACAAGAACAATAGTTATCATCATCATCAGCCTGTAAGAGACCCACTGCAGGGCTGTAAGCTTCTTCCCGAAAGTAGACATGGGCATAGTCGCCATTCCAGCCCATGTCGTATTGGCGATTTCAAACTCTAAGAAATCCACAGTTCTCTATCTTTCCCTCATACGGTGGTACTACAAGAACATTTCTCAGGTTCAGGTTTCCTCGCGATATCTCCCTTCACCGTCAGTCGATAGTTTTTCCAATTTAAATTAGTAAATATACGTGAATTTCGAAAAATCGTTTGAAGATGCCAGACTTCAAACCTGCCGAAGGTTTTTCTTGCCAGTTCTTCTCGATGACTGGGTCGTTTTCCGAACCGGTGATAGTTTTGATGTTCATAAGTGCCTCCTTAGGGCCTATATTGAATAAAGCATTTTTTGAATTGATTTGATTTTGCGGACATCTCAACATTTTCAACTCGACTACCACATACACAAGAATAATAGTGGTAAAAGAAAAACGTTGTCTATTAATTAGCGACGCCAAATCATGCTACAGTTTCTAAGTTTTTTTTATATCAAAGGAGGCAAACGAACAAGTGGGTCACGTGATGTTAAATGATCACCGCCGTCCCGCCGTCCATAGACACTAGCAACACCAGGGGAGTCGCAAGTGCGTTGCCAGCCCGTGTATGGGGGGAGAAGAGAACTGAGGTCGACCTACGGCGCTCTCACTGATCGAACGAAACGCAACAATGCTAGCACTATTACTACATATCGGTTTTCTGTGAAGGGTGGTAGTACCCCGGACGAGCCAACCCATCCATGCTGAAACCAAAACTAAGCATTTTCTGGTCTTCTAAGACGATGACGAAGTGTGTTCATCCGCGACAAGTTTTTGACTTCATACATGCCGGCGCCTTTCGAGCGGATGTTAAAAAGCTTACATCTTTTTTAAATGGAATTAATTTCTCTAACTTAATTTTTATCCGTTTTTCCTTTCAACATACATTTAAAAATACCTGCATATTTTTAACATTTACTTTTATAGTTACCCAGCTGCATCACATTGAATACCTAAAGCATTCTATTTGACTCACTTTGTGTTTCACACAAATTACCTAAAATTCTTAGAAACCATCCAGCAAAGACAAAATAAATTCAGGGTTTTTTGGGAAATTTTCGTGACGTAAAATATTGATTTTGATGAGTTCTAAAACACTGCAACGGATAATAAATTTGAAAGTAAAGAATACGTGCAGCTACAATAAATAATTGATTTAAGCTGACACGACATCTTGGTAGTGTTGTTATCAGGAAGAAATGTAAATTAAATGCGTACAATTATCTCAAAAAAAAAAACAAACTCCTTGATTTATTCCTAACTATTTTTTTTTAAATCTCCGCTGTAATATCTTACATTCGTATGAAACTTTCCTGGTTCATGTTGGATTGTTGTAATCTATTCGAAAAAAGGTTTGTTTGTTTTCGGATATGACTGTACATTATATTATTATTCAGGCCACGTAACTGGTTTATTACTCGAGGCGACGTTGACTTGCGTACCCAATGTATTAAGCTTTCACTGGTCCTTATATAATCTGCTATGTTTATTTGTATATTCAATAATACACGATAAGGGTGCCTTGTTTGTCAAAAAACGGTAACCTGCAGTACCTACCATTTATTAAATATCTAATCCTGAAATACGATATAGACTTCGTAAAACCGTGAGACGATTATATTTAGAAGATTTACGACTCTAAAAAAATCAGTAATTCTGTTTTTTTACACTACATTTTAGGGCCGGAAAATGTATTTTCTCACGATGCTTTTTTTGCCATTCCTGTAGGGACCATTCGAGCAACACGACGTTTTCACAAATGACTCGCATCAATATTTGCTTGCGTGATAACGATCAACTTTAGCGAAATGATTAAATTTCACAAAAGATGTTAAGTAAAATACACCTCAAGCTACTAAATACAGAAGTTCTACGCGTTCATATTATTAATATGTACAATATTATGTTATTGTTCATTATTTGTTTCAATATCAAATATGTGTATAAAATTGCAGATTAATTATAAACTTTAAATTCTCTTATCTTTAAAAATATCCACAATAAAGTATAATAAACAAATAAAATAAACAGTTACAGATGATGTTCATCGTATCCAGATGCACTTTATCGCGCATACATCAAGAATATTGTTTATTTGAATAGCTAATTCTAATTAAGAAGAATTTAAAGAGCAGCAACCAAGCAAACTGATGGTAAATGATTATCATCGCCTATGGACAACTGCAACACCAGGGTGTATCAATGTTATATTGATGACTTTGAACAGCGTGTTTTAAACCTTTTTTGATAAGCCCCATTGAACCCTCAAGGAAGACACGATCGGATAAACTTTAAATAAAACGCTAGCGTGTTCATGATGAATGATAATCTACGGATGAGCAGCCAGCTAGAGACGGGAGACGCAAGTTTGGGACGACGATAAGAGCACTATATCAAAAAGTTCTTAAGAATACTCTTCATGAAACCTGCAGTGGAGCACAAATAGGGGCATAATGTCTCCGTAAAATTCAATTCACCTAAGACCAAATGTTACTTCGGAACGGCTAGCAATGAGAATAGCTCGGCTTTGCACGGAATAAAAAGGAAAAAGCTAGTAAGGAGGAGCATCAACCCAAATGTGCGTGTAGTACTCGATATGAGATTGTGCATGCGATTTTTAGAGCTCAAGTTGTTGCGTCGGGATGAAGTACTGCTTTAATCGGTTGAGGATACCTAGCTTTGACTGCAGAAGCATTATCGATTCATATCTACCGCGATGCAGCTGCTTTGTTTTTGTCTATCAACACAATGACAGGATGCATTGATAGAACTGGCGATAGTATTTTGACATTCATGAGCGCCTGCTTAGGGCCCAAACTCAATAAAAAACTTTGATTATAATCTTTCGCAGCAACATTCGTCTTTATGGTTTTACCTTAGCAAGATTGTTAAAAACCAAATACGTCTGCTTTGGATATTCGCACTAATAAAAAGCTTATGGTATATCACGAGCGTCCAAGATATCTTATGTCAAATAAAACTATATCAATGTCTAGTTTTTTTTTATATATCATAGCTGGCAAACGACTTTGTGGGTCACCTGATGTTAAGTGATCACCTCCGTCTATAGACACTTACAACATCAGGGGATTCGAAAGTGCATTGCTCGCCTGTGTTTGGGGGAAAGGGAGGGGGAGGGAGAGGAGTGAGGAAGGGGAGGTGGGCCTCTGGCGCTCTCACTGACCGAACGAACACGCAACAATGCAAGCATTGTTACTTCACGTCGGTTTTCTATGAGAGGGTGGTACTAACTCGGGCGAGCCGACCCATTCATGCTGAAACCAATAATAGCTTGAACAATTAAACTCCTCTAAAATTTGTATCTCCAAAGTGATACATCTAAAGAAATATATGTAGCGCTTAACTTACCGAGACTTCAGGTTAGCAATGTTGGTTAATAAAAAGGGAGTGAGTAAAAATATAAATATATAAACAAACGGTAACAAATAACCAGGCGACACAGTAGCTTATCTTAATGTACCTCCATATCTAAACAGTAAATCAACGCAACGATTTAAAAAAACAGGAAAATATTCCGTGTTTATATTACACGCTAATTTTAAACTCGCGTGCGTTAAATTAATTAGAGTGAAATATTGTTTTAAAATGTTAACTTTATAAACGTGAATATATATTTACATTTATTTTTTCTTTTTTATAATATTTAAACGGTTCTAATATTCCAAATAGTCGATGGTAAGTTCAGATAAGTTCAACCTTACTTTTTATTATGTTTACTATTAAGTATCATATTTATATGCCAACATTAAAACAAGATTTTTCATAATTGTACAAAACATTAAGTTGATTGTATTATCTATAGTAGTAAAAGTTAAGATGGCGTCAGAAGGTAAGGTGTTAAATATAACACGTTCTGAAAATAATAAAATGATTGTTATAAAAAGAAGTTATTTAAATTAACGAGTCTTTCTATATCTATACATATAATAAAAATGAAGTGTCTGTATGTCATATCAAAATAAAATAACTGATTGGATATGCAAGTATACACGCTACTGATAACAAAAATGCAATTTTTAAAATTTTTGTCGGTCTGTTTGTCTGTTTGTTTGTTCCGGGTAATCTCCAAAACAGCTGCACCAATTTTGACAGGAATTTCACTGGCATCTGAAATTACAGCGGGTTACTTTAAATTAGACTAGCTATTAACCGCGGCGTCGTCTGCAATGCTAACTCCAAAACGGTTGGACCGATTTTCATGGAATTTTCACCGACAGATAGAAGAAATCATAACAAGTAATTTAGTTTATATTAATTTAGACTAGCTGTTTACCGTGGCTTCGTCCGCAGTGCGATCTCCGAAACGGTTAGAACGATTTTTACGGGACTTTCACCGGTAAATAGCGGACATTATAAAAAGTTATTTAGTCTATTATAATTTAGACTAGCTATTAACCGTGGCTTTATCCGCAGTGCTATCTCCATAACGGTTCGACCGCTTTTTACGGGACTTTCACCGGCAGATAGCTGATCTTATAGAGAGTAATTTAGGTTATTCTATTTTAGAGTAGCTGTAAACTGCGACTTCGTCCGTATGAAATTTAGTAAAAAGTACACTGAATGAATCAATCACTCACTGTAAACATATACGTAGTTAACAAATACGAATGAATCACTGTAAACATATACGTAAGACGTGCGTTGTACTGGACTCCAAAAATAAATACAATTGAAATTCATATATCTGTGTCTATGTATGTAATTTGAATTTTTTTTAAATTACCGTCACTTCGTCTACGTAACTCAATAACCATAGCTACATATAAGACTATTGTCGAAAATTGTCAAATATTCAAAAACTGCTTAGACAGATATCAAGTTTCATATCTTGATTTATATTTATGCAAGATTTCAAGACGTCAGCTCATTCATTGTTTTCAATTCAACATTATAATCATTAATAGTAATTTTGAAGATAGCAGGGTTATTTCTAATAGATCATAAACGTATTACTTATTGACAATATGGACATATTATTTAATTATAATAATATCTTTAAGTTATTGTTTCATTAGTTCCTCATACTGTAGAAGTGAGCACCGAGGTAGTTATATGGTCGTTTAAGGTTCCAAATATGTTCCTGGTGATAACCCTCATTTCACACATTATTAGTATTTATATATCTAATGTATACGTTACATGTTACTGTAAGCGACGTGCGTGTCGTACTTATAATTGTTTTTAAAGAGCATTTCTATAATTGTACATGGTCTCACAATTTTATATTTCTTTAATATAATTTTTAAAAACGCCTGTGGAGCTGCGGGTACAGCTAGTATATTAATAAATCTGTTGATCTGTATAGTTACGTTTTTTTGACGTGATGACGTTTTATAAATCGATGAACGCCCTACACGTAAGAAAAAGTCATTGTCATGTTCCGCCTGAGCCGAGCGTGCAAGCGAGAGCGAGGAATAAGCGATAGAGAGGAGCGATCGACCTAAGCGTTCGGCTTCTCACTAATCTACTCTCACTATCTCTCTTCTATTCCATAGGCCGATGGGTTCGAGTCGTTATCACGAAAAACTATCGTCCGTAAACCGACTTTAGAGACAACCAATTTTTTAAATTTTGTAATAGATATATTGCTCCATATCATATGAATGGAACGATAAATTGCTAAACTATTTTTCCAATTTGGAACTTTTACAAATGCTATATATATATATATATATATATATATATATATATATATATCTTATACAATTATAATTGTACAAATAGAGTATACTTATAATCAAAATTGATAATCTATAAAAATGATCAACAATACTTTCACAAATAATAAAATAGCAAACTGTATAATGTATAAAGTGTGAGTTGTTTGTTATAAAGTAATATGTTGCATAAAGTATAAAGTCCGGTTTGTCAAAGAGCTTAAATACAATACAAAATATAATAAAGCTTTCGTTTATATACACTTCCCATTCATTTAAAGAGCCAATGTTTGACTAGGTAAAATTAATAGTAAAGCCTACGCGTAATAAATCACTGAAATTTGGACAACTGTAACGGTGAGATGCTGCCTATCGAACTCCGAGCAATGCGTAAATTTACCACACGAGCATAGTTATGACTCGCCGAATGATAACGGAATGTATTCCTATAAAGGTATTTACATATGAAGATAATAACTTGTGGAATATGGTTGTGTCAAATTTTGTTTAAAGACAGCAACAAATATATTGTTGCTGTCGTAGGTTAATAAAATATCTGACGACACACTACACACATGTTGGAAACGAATAAACGTTACTTTCACAGGGCACGTTGTTTCTATTCGTATATACACTTGTAAGGAGCGTCGTGTCCGCGGGATTTTCAACAATATCGAAAACTCTAATTTTAATCCCTAGGTAAAGTAAATGTACAAAAAAATCACTTTGTAAATATACTAAATATTGAATTAAGAAAATGGGTTATTTTTATATAGTTCTACGAACTGGGTGACGAATTTTAAAAATATTTTCTTACGGGGAATAGATGATTTTAATGTAAGTAATCGCTATAAAAAATAGGTATTTCAATATTCTACTAAATAATGTAAACCTACTTTATATTCCGAAGGGAAATATAAAATAAGTTTCAAACAAATTAATAATGTTTTTTCAACATGGCATTAAAAAAAATAAACGAAATCGCCAGTATTATCAAGACAAATTATAACGCTAGATTAGAAAGAAGTGGTAGGGCTTTTTTAAGGCCACCTAAATAACTACCTAAATCAGTCGCCAAGCATTTGTTAGCGTGTTCCAACAGCTGCACTTGAGAGCCAACGCCTTCAAGGGTTCCAGTGTTAAACCATCTTAAACCATAACGTCCTTTAGCATCAAATGAGATTCTGGTCAAACACTAAAACTTCATCATCTTCTTATCCTTATCCCACCTAAGTAGGGTCAAGACATAATGTTTTCCTCGTCCACTCTTCCCTATCAAATGTCATCTCAGTATTCACAGTTTTTATACACATATAAATTTTTACATAATCTATCCATACCTTTTTCGGACTTCCTCTACTCCTATATCCATCCTTAATACTTGAAACTTTTTTAGTTACATGGTTTTCATCTCTCCTCATGACATGCCCATACCACGCTTTTTTTTTTTTTTTTTAACGTGGGGAAATCCCTTATGGATACCCACCCTCCCGAGGGAGAGAGTGGGTTATGTCCGACTCGCACGGACTAAAACCCCACGGTGTACCGACAGACCGTTGTGTGGGGGCGGCAAGGGATCGTTCAAGCTAATCAACCTTGTAGAGCCGCCCCCACGGTCCGCCCGGCGGAAGGTGACCGCCGGGCTCCTACCTATAGAGGGACAGACCGGGTACACGTCGGCTGCCCCCCCTCGTCCGCCGGACCTGTGCAATGAGGAGATGGGCCCCCCGGCCCACCCCCTCAGGTCTGGCTACGGTGGCAGGAGGAGTTGGGCAAAGCGCCGCCTCCTCCTGCCAATCCTCCGTTGGCGGAGACGGCCACTTAGCGGATCTGCCTCGCGGGCCCTCTCCGCCGCCTCCTTCTGCGAGATGACGTCCTCGCAGAAGGAGGACATCGCTCGCCACGCCTGTTCGCTGCCGAGCATGGCCGAGACCACGCTCGGCAGTGATAAGTCCGGTCCTACCACCGCCGCCAGAATGCGGCGCTGCTCCCCCCACGCAGCACACTCAGACAGAGTGTGCTGCGCGGTATCTTCGACAGCGCCGCACTCGTGACAGGCGGCGGTCGGCTCCCTGCGTGCGATCCGGTGCAGGTACCACCCGAAACAACCGTGTCCGGTGAGTACCTGCACCAGTCGGAACGTCAGGGAGCCCCACTCCCTCTCTATCCATTCCCACAGGACCGGGCGGACGGCGTCTACGGTAAACCGTCCGAACCGCTCGTCCGCCAGGTCCTGCTGCCACCTTTCGACGGCGTCTCCTCTGAGACGCCGTCTCTCCGCCTCTACCTCCCTGGGAGCCGGAGGCTCCCCCCTTCGTTTCCTCGCCGCCGTGAATTGGTACACGGCGGCGAGAACTCCTGCCTCCAGCTCCCAGGGTAGGGAGCCGGCGAGCGTGAAGGCCACCGCTGAGGACACCGTCCGGTACGCCCGGATCGCCCTCAGTGCCACCGTGCGCTGCGCATTGCGGAGCGTACGCACGTTGGCGGCACCGAGGGCGTCGGCCCAGACCGGTGCCCCGTAGGCGGCCATCGCCCGCACGACTCCCATGTAGAGTTGGCGGCACCCGGCGCCCGGCCCCCCTATGTTGGGGAGTAACTGGCCGAGTGCCGCCGCCGCCCCAGCAATTCGCGGTCCGAGCCCCGCAAAGTGGGGCTCGAACCGCCAGCGCCCGTCCAGGGTGAGGCCCAGATATTTCATCTGGGACCCCACCCTGATCCGGGCGCCCTCCACCACAATGTGGGCCCCAGGTGGTGGCCCCCGCCGAGGCCCATGAAAGAGTAGGGCCTCGGTCTTCTCAAGGGCCACCCTGAGGCCCAACCTCCTGATGCGCCTGACCACGAGGGTTGTGGCCATCGTGGCCAGGCGCGAACCACGCTAACCTATTACTCTTCAACTTATCTGTCACTGGTGCTGTTTTTATACTTCCTCATTCTTAATTCTGTCCGTTCTGCTTACACCACATATCCATGTTAAAGTTCGTTTCTCTGCCATGTGTAGTCTTCTTTCATCTGTCTCTCTCGTAGAGCAACACTCAGATCCATACAAACACTAAAATCTATAAAGTATAAAAAAAAACATAGAAAGGAAAACCCTTGTCGATTGCAGTGAGTTCAAGCCATTGTAATGAGTCTGAAAATATGGCCGAAGGAAACATTGTGTGCATAGTACTGTGGAAAGACTTATTCAAATTGAATACCTACAGCCAAGCAGGCGTAGTAGGCGTATTCCAGCAGCTGGAATCCAGAGCTAGTTTAGTCTACATTTAGTATTTTACCACTTTAGAGATAATGAAAATGTGTCATCATCTGATGAAACACTAAACTAATAAAAGATAAAACACTCCTTACAGATAAATGCTATTAAAATAAATTATAATAATACTGTATAATATAAGAATTATTATGATAAGTTAAAACATAAAACGATTCTAATAACGATAACACAAAAGGAAACGATATTCAAGAAACGTTTTATAGGATATTTAAGTAAACGGAAGATTCATTAATATCAAACGACGGCAAAATACTCAGGGATAAGCAAATAGATAAATATTATCCAATAAATAAAGAAGGACTCGTAAAGGTGAATTAGATATTCTCGGAATTCATAAAAGGTTGTTACCATTTTGTAAATCGGAAAGTCAGCGATGATTATAATTGGTTCCCAGTTGTGATGTTTCGTTCTAGTATTTCTACGTCTGTTTTTATGTTTTTGAATTGAAAACTTTTATAGGCGCGTTGAGCGATATTTTGGCAGAAAATAAATTTATATAATCGCGTCATGACACGCTACGTAAACATGACCGGCGTATTGCGTTTGCAAGGCCTGCGTGAGAATAGCGACGCGTAGTATCGGGGCCTGTGCACATGTAATATTTATATTTTGCAGCTCGCGATACGTTTTATTGAATAATAAACTTTATAATAATGTATATAATTATTGTTCCGAGTGCCAATAGATATGAAAACTACACTAATGTTAATAATTTCATATAATATAATAAGTCATTCACACTATAATTAATATGAAAATTCAAAAGAGAACACTGTTATTTCATTGCTTTGAGTTTTCACTTCTGCCTGCAGTCCTTATGACTGCCTTGACTTTTTGTTTTTTTGTTTTATGTACATACTTTTACTTAGGTTATTCTATCACCTACATAAATAACCCGACATAGATCTGTAGTTGTGCGCGCGTCACGCAAAAAGTACTGGAAAAATTTCGCTCAAATTTGACTTCTCAGACAATTTTCCCTTATCTACAAAATGTCGAGACAGTCATAAGGACTGCAGGCAGAAATGAAAACTCAAAGCAATGAAATAACAGAGTTCTCTTTTCAATTTTTAAATCAATTATTGTATGAATTATTTAAATTTCATATTTTGTAAATTATTAACATATGTCTGGTTTCCAAATTCTATTGGCATTGGCATCTACTGGCACTCCCAGCAATAAATATAATACATTTTTATTAAGTTTATTAATTAATCTGACATATGATATGCTGAACAAGCTGAATACAAAATATAAGTATTACATTTACACAAGCTGTTATAGTACGCGTCGCTAGTCTGACGCAAGCGCAATACATCACGAGTACCTCGGTGACGCTTTACTAGCATGTCGTCGACGCGAAACCAAAAGTTTTTCTCCTTTTTCAATGTTTTTCAAAAGTTTTCATTTCAAAAATAAATCATCACGATTTCTTAATTTAACATGAAGTTATTAAAGTTATAAAGAACTACGATTTTTAGAAGCTGTATGATGGCCAATGATGTGTTTACTTGACGTAGAAATATAAAGTAAGCGTTGTGATGCTTATGTTTTTACCTCTGTAGATAAAACGTGTTATTAAGATAATAAAAAATAATAATCTATAATACAATAAACCTTTTAGAACAGTCATGTTTGTACATTGACAACATTTCCCCAAGATTTATTGGCGATCGAGGAGGGAGTGTAACAGAATTCAATACGACACATTTTTAATAACTTCGCCTATTTATATAAACTGTAATCTTTAACGAAGATGAGGTGATATGAAATGAGGTTTTAAGAGGATTTCAAGTACAACATAAAAGTAGCATGGCTTTCTCTAGAAAAAAATGGTTTACAGGAAAAAAGAAAGTGTTTCTAATTGACTACAGTGCACACAAAAAACAATAGACTGCGTTTCATTCTTTTACTTTTAATAATTGTTAGAAAAAACGAAAAGATGAAAATATACACGAAAAATGTAACTCGGAAATAGGTGGTCCTAGATTGTATTTTATTGTTAATCAATATATATAAATTAAATTGAACTGATTTTGACAAGATTTTTACTCATTTTTCAGAGTACTACATATCATCATCATCAGCCTGTTAGAAACCCACTGCAGGGCCATGGGCCTCTTCCCGAAGGAAGGTATGGGCATAATCACCACGTCAGCCCACGACGTATTGGCGATTTCAAACTTAGAAATCCACAAGTTCTATGTTTTCCCACATATAGTAGTACTACAAGAACATTTCTCCGGTTCAGGTTTCCTCACGATGTTTTCCTTCACCGTCAGCCGATAGTGTTACCAATTTAAATTAGTAAATGTACGCGAATTCCGAAAAATTCATTGGTACATGCCGGGGTTCGAACCTGCGGACATCGAAATCATATTCCTCCGGTCAAACCATTAGACCGCCAGGACTTTTTTAAGTCTACATACTATACTACAAGACTACATATACTAAATATCATTATGCTTTACTTTAATGGGTTAGCGATAATGATAAAATTGAATAAAGGTAAGTTTCTCGTAAGGCTGCCACTTGCAGGAGAATGAACTCTCGGGCACAATTTGATTTTAAACATCAGCAAAATCTCAGCAAATACCAAAATGTATACGCAATATATAGAATACAAAATCATACGAAGTTCCAACAACATGTAATATATCAAATAGTTTTCGGCGAACCGCGAAGGAACCCTTTTCAAACTATAGTTTTTTTTTCTTATTACATTTCCGTAATATGAATGAATACAATGATATGATTATTTTAGAACTAAGAGTATACGTGAAAAATATATCATCAAAACCCTTTCGGAAGATTAGGCGGAGTTGGCAGTAACAGTGTCTAAAACCTATCTATCCCTTCGGGAAGAGGCCTATGGCGCTGCAGTGTGTCTTACTGGCTTATGTGTTGATGTTAGTGGGGAAGGGATTTTAGGAGATGAGAATGTATTCCTCCACGGAAAATTCATTCACAAGGATTGGAACTTAAGTCTATAGAAATGGTGCCCGTACACTATATCCACTGACCGATCATCACGTCTTTAGTAGTTAATAGTTCTTTTTAATATAAATATACTGCCCGATGCTTGAAAGTCGCGTACGTTGGAAAGTGAATATTAAAAAAAAACTGGTTCAACGCTTTTTTTTGAAGATTTTTTTTTAATTATATATAACGTTGACTAGAATTAATATTAACAGAGATTAGTCAGTGATTGATCGCACTTCAGGCGAAAACAAAAAAGCATCAATTCATCTATATTCCACCGAAAGTACACGCAAACATCTCATCGTACACGATCCGCGCACTAATTTAGTTAGAATTTACATTTTACCGAGGTAATTATCTCAAACGATGTTTCAGAAGATACGTCTCCCGGCATTTATAAAGGTTTATTTGCTCAATAATATATTAATTAAGTAGTAAGTTGGCTGGTTCGCCGATCGCTCCCCTTTCGTTTAAGGAGCGGAACGTGTTCCAGATTTATTTATATTTAAACTGGGGCAAGGGCTCTTTGAACGTTAAAGGAATTTTAGTAATGAGTAATTTGATGTTATCTTTAAGATAGATGTAACTAGCTTATATCAGCGGTTTTGCCTGCATCAAATATATATAATTGAAATGAATAAGCAAAATCTTTTAACTTACATAATTTATAGCACTCTTGTATTTAACTGAATTCGTTCGTAACACAGCTGTCAACTACAGCAGTTACTAGCGTTCATATAATTATCTTTTTAACAATAACGATACAAAATGTAATCCAAATCCACCCTTTTTTTTCAAATCCATACTTTTTGTCACGCTTTTATTAGCTTCACCTGTATGTATGTATGTAACCGACCCCTTTGAGCTCGATTTTGTCCTACTTTGAACGATCAGATTTAATTCAAACTTTGCACACCTGTCAAAGGTCGATGACAATGCAATAATCCGAAAAAAAAGTAAAAAAAAATTTTTTACTAAAACATGAAAAATAAATAATAGTTTAAAAAAACTAAAAAAATACGCTTTCATATAAAATCCAACTAAAAAACAGAAAATATAATTTAATAAATTTGGATTAAGAATAGTGTAAATTAGAAATAAATGTATATTTTTGTAAAAAGTGACAAAAATATGATAAAAAGTACTGATATCTGGAGGTGCTGATATTAACATGCGATGCGTCACTGTTGATATCAGCACCTACAGATATCAGTATTTTTATCATTTTTTTGTCACTTTTTAAAAAAATATACATTTATTTCTTTTTATTTTACAAATTTTATTTTCTGTTTTTTAGTTGGATTTTATATGAAAGCGTGTTTTTTTTAGTTTTTTTAAACTATTATTTATTTATACATATACTAGGCGACCCGGCGGACATTGTCCCGCCCTGATAATATAAAAAAGAGTAGTTATACTTATCTATATGGTATAATAATTTTATGGAACCTATAAAAAATTTAACTAGTAAAATTAATGCCCATAAATGTGAAATTTGAATCTTTACTATTATTGTATTAGAAAGATTTGGTATATTTTTGTTTGCAATAGAGACACTAAAAAAATACTTAAATCAATTTTAATCATTCTTTCACGTATAAAAAGGTACATTACCAGCGAGTAACGTGAGCTAAATCAACATTAACATGAACGAATCAGCGGGTAAAAGGTAGTAACGGATATTAAACTTATATATGTGACCATGTTTGAATGGTCATATGTACTTATATATCTTTTTAACAACTCATTGTTGTTTTAGAAGATGCTACCAGGAGACTGATCATTTGTCACTGATTCTCTAATAAAGGATAATTGTATTTTTCGCTACCCCTAGTTATCCTAAGAGAGTTCTTATAAATTATAATAGAAAATTATTATTTTTATATAAGAGAAGCTACGAGATTAAACATTTTCGACGAGAATTGAAAAAAGTCTGAGACTCATAGCGATGTGATTTTATAATTTTTAATTTTGAATGTTTTCCTATGAAGAACAAATAAAGAGATTTCTATAAAAAAAGATAAGACCTACTTTTTTTTCATAGGAGGCAAACAAACAGGTGAGTCACCTGATATTAAGTGATCACCACCGTCCATAAACATTAGCAACACCAGAGGGGTCGCAAGTGCGTTGCCAGCCTGTGTTTAGGGGAGAGGGACGAGGAGGAGAAGGAGGGAGGGGGAGAGGGGAGATGGCCCTCCGGCGCTCTCATCTACCAAACGAAACGCAACAATGCAAGCACTGTTACTTCAGGTCGGTTTTCTATGATAGGGTGGTACTACCCGGAATGAGCCGACCCATTCATGCTGAAAGAAGCTTCGAAGTATGAGGTTACATCTGTAAAAACTTACTAAATAGTTTCAAAAAATGTTTTCACTAATGTAACTGTATGTATAAGTCTACTTTCATGTCTTTTTAATTAAAAATTGATAAGTAAATGGGTCGGCTTACTCGGGGTAATACCACCCTCTCACAGAAAACCGACGTGAAGTAACAGTGCTTGAATTGTTGCGTTTCGTCCGGTCAGCGAGAGCGCCGAAGGCTCACCTCCCCACCCCTCTCCTATCCCCCTCCCCCATTCTCCCCAATCCTTAAACACGTTATTAGTGTCTAAAGACGGTGGTGATCACTTACCATCAGGTGACCCACCTGTTCGTTTGCCCCCTATGAGATAATTTTTTTTTACAAAAATATCATAAAATAGTTGTCACATTCTTACCCTCAATTTCTCATAAAATCCTGTGTTACTCATAAGAACTAAGAAAAATACATTTCTTCTCTATTTTTTTATTCTTTATAGGGTGTAGCGTTTGACCGCAGTCACATTTGATATTAAATAACGATATAGTCAAAGATGATAAATACACTAAACCTAAAAGTGAGAGTGGCTCTCAAGTGCTACTATAGGACCACACCAAGAGATGTTTGCCGACAAATTTTGAACTTCAGGGTGGTTGCTAGCCAGGTGGACATAGAAAATTCCTATCACTATACTATGGTTACATCGCGATGTTTTTCTTCAATGAAAGCTCCAACGCAATTGCTAGGATTCAAACGTACGCCCAAAGATGAGATATTCGAACACACTATCAACTAAGCTATCATCGCTTCAAATGACTATCATAACTTAGTAAAATTAGTGTATTATTTTCTATGGCCTTTTGCATAGTAAAAAACTAGGTGTATCTCAGTTTTTTTGCTCAATTTATGAAACCTCCCTCACAAAGATTATAACAAAAAATATATAATAAGTGACTAAATAAAACTGGCGGGCCCAGCGGTCGTTGTCTCGTTCTGATAATTAAAAATAATCTACTATCAAACCGCAGCGCCACCTACCGGGTCCAATTGTGAATCTAAGCCATTGTCGAATCAACTGGAACACACACAAAATATTTCATCAAAATCAGTCCAACCGTTTAGGAGGAGTTCAGACACATACACACGGACAGAAGAATTATATATACCAGTGCTCATATAGTGGTTGGACCACAATGAAAAAAAACTTTTGTAATGTTTTTTTATAACGATGAAATTCGTCAATAGTTACAAAACAAAAAAAAAAGAATAAAGAAAATCGGCTAACAAACAGAGGAGGGAGATGTTCTTAACCGTTTCCCCACTGTCTATTTCTATAAAGATAATAAAAATAAAATATGAAAGGACTGTTAGATTTTCTGTCTATAAACTTGAATTGTTTAAGACCTCCGGTTACAAGAAAAAAGAAAACAAACAAGTTCAATCGAAATCCAAAATCTACTAGTAAACAATGTCCCTACATAACCTTCAAATTTTTGTTAGCATCACAAAGAGGGTAGTTTGTTGAATTTTCTGGAAAGGGTCCGCTTTTCCATGTACCCAAACACAATGTGACCAGAATAATAATGCAGTGAATTAGGCTTGTCCAGAGCATATCGATGTGTCGATACTTTTGACGATTATAAATAAATCGATTGATCGATGCAAAATATTTTATATCGATTACATATATGTATTTACTTTTTTTTCAACAGTAACACCATTACCCTAATTGCCTTAAACCAGTATTCAAAACATTATAAAAGTTTATTTAAGTATAAATTACTAAATATGTAATTACACGCTGCATAGAACTGCTAAATCATATAAAATTATCAAAAATATTATGGTCGCCTTATATATTTGAATATAAAATTAATAGACATAACAGCGGATGACAGGCATTTTTTGTTGTTGTATATAAAATAATATCCAATTAAAAATATTGATAGATGATATAAGACGAAATATTTGGAATTATGTGTTTTTTTATGTGAGAATTTAAAAAAAAATCTAGATCTCAAAAACAACGCTACTTACATGGTCCAACCATAGCTAATCTAATGAAAATAAGTACTAATGGTCCAACCATAGCTAATCTAATGAAAATAAGTAAAGTAGTTCCTTTATTTAAATCAGGCTGTAGAAATAGTCTTGGAAATGATAGACCAATTTCTGTACTTCCGTCGTTAAGCAAAATTTTTGAGAAGATTATGCTTAAGCAATTAGTAGGATATTTTAAAGCGCAAGAGATTCTGGATGATCGACAGTTTGGCTTCACAAAATCAAAATCGACTACTGACGCTGGTGCAACGCTTTTAAGTAATATATTACGGGCTTGGGAAGGATCGCAGGATGCAATTGGTGTGTTTTGTGATCTATCTAAGGCATTTGACTGCGTTGACCATAGTACCCTCATTCTGAAATTAAAACATTACGGTGTTTGTGGAGTCTCTCTCGATCTTCTTGTCTCCTATTTAAAAGATCGCTGTCATAAAGTTAGTATAGACGGGGCAACGTCTGCGGGATCCTTGACTCAAATTGGCGTTCCACAGGGTTCCATTTTAGGGCCGTTTTTGTTTCTCGTATATATAAATGATCTGCCGCTAGTGGTTGATAACTGTGCAGATGTAGTTCTTTTCGCGGATGACACTTCGCTTATATTTCAGGTAAAAAGAATAGATTCCGAGTATACGTATCTAAGCAGTATTTTAAATAAAATTTCCGATTGGTTTGCATTAAATAATTTATTGCTAAACGCAGCCAAAACAAAGTGCATAAGATTTACCTTACCTAATGTTCCACCAACTGATAGTAAAATCGAGATCCAAGGGAATCTAGTTGGCTTAGTTGACAATACTGTGTCACTTGATTCTAAATTACAATGGGGTCCTCATATAAAAAAATTGGCTGGAAGATTAAGTTCTGCTGCGTTCGCCATTCGAAAAATTCGCCAGCTAACAAATATTGCCACTGCTAGGTTGGTCTACTTCGCTTACTTCCATAGCTTAATGTCTTATGGCATTTTGTTGTGGGGGGCCGCAGCTGAGGTAGACACCATATTCCTACTACAAAAACGGGCATTTCGAGCAATCTATGATTTGGGACCTCGTGAATCATTAAAGACTAAGTTTCAGGAATTCGGTATTTTAACTCTGCCCTCTCAATATATTCTTGAGAATTTGATGTACGTCCAGAAAAACTTAGATAATCTAGATTTAGTAAAAGACCGACATAATGTAAATACCAGAAACCATAACAAACTGGTCACTCCCTGTTTCAGGCTTACTAAGACCAGTAACAGTTTTTTAGGTAATAGTGTTAGATTTTATAACAAAGTCCCAAAACACATTACCGATTTGCCGGATAGTAGGTTCAAGTGTTATGTCAAGCGGGTCTTAATACATAAAGGTTATTACAGGGTGGATCAGTATGTGAACGATAGCGACGTCTGGAAGTGACGCCTCTCTCTCTGTGCAACCACTAAAAACGAATGTAGCTTTATGTGTCTATTGGTGTGTTAATAAAAAAAAAAATATATGTTAGTTACTATGAAAAGATAAACCAGATCGAGTTTCTTGCCGGTTCTTCTCGATGACTGGGTTGTTTTCCGAACCGGTGGTAGTTTTGACGTTCATAAGTGCCTTCTCAGGGCCTAAATTGAATAAAGAGTATTTTGATTTTGATTTTGATTTTGCTAAAATCCATCGAGATGACAAGATGGAGAACAAATACGGATATACGCACACTTGAACTTTATATATAGTTATATTACTCCAAGTATAGTTATATTATTCCCTACTGATATTCTTAATTTATATAAATCGTTACCACTTGATTATCAGATATAATATTTATATTTTGATATTCATTTAATAACTCTTATGGTATTGAGCTAGAAAAAGTACAATGAGGTAGACTTATAAAACCAATTTCCTAACAAAATCTTTGTAATATATCGATATTTTTATTCGATACATTAAAATCGTTATTATTTAAAAATATCGATACTATCTGGCACTTTAGGAATCCCTAAACGAAATGGAACAAGTATTTCTAAGTACGATATTACAGTGGATATTGAAGGAGCAAATTTGAGAAAGCAGAAAATCGTTTTGAATGCCTTAGAAAGCTTTTTTAATACTAGGAAAATTCAACTGAGCAATGAGGTATTTTCGCCTATATTTCACATTACAGGGGAGTCAGTCTTTAGTGTTCATCTACTTAATTTTCATTCTCAAATCTACTGCAGACTACAGAAGTAAAGCGTAGTCGTACAGCTACACTTTAGAGCCAGTCTTCATTCAAACTTGCTTTCGATAACATTTCCAGTAAACTTAAATTACACTATACCTAAAAAGAAATCGTATGTAAAAAAACAATTTTAGAATAATATGAAAACACTTCTTTTATGTAGGATGGTGGTTGTTCATTCACAAAACACAACACTTTACTTTCAACACTATATTTATTTATAAAAGACAAGAGTTATATTCAATCAACTAAATGACCTAGTATTTTAACAATACACAAACCATACCTAGTTCGCAAATTAAAAAGCGCCATCTCTTGGCGTCATAAATCATTACTACAATGAACATACCGCCCACCAAGGACTTGTTCCTTTAACAAACTATTAAATAACTATACAATTTTAAAGAAATCAAGTTTGATATTATGAGCTATGTAAGAATTTTCAATGAATCATTAAAATAAACAAAATATCTTACTTCTGTGTAATAAAGAAAGACAAAACTTAAGTAACAGAAATAATTTAAACTAAACATAAGTTTAACACAACTACCGCCCACCGTAACAATATCTCTTAAAAATATAAGTAATTTCCTATTTGGTAAGTATACAAATTTTATCTACTGAACGTTTAAGCAAACCACTTTTACATTTAACTGTTACAACTCTGGTTACATTATCAGGTCCAGGATGTTTATGCACTACAATACCTAATAGCCATTTTGCAGGTGGTATATTATCATCCTTAATTACTACTACATCATTAATTTCTGGTTCACATATTGTTTTATTCCATTTATATCTTTTACTTAATATAACTAAATACTCTTTCGACCATCTTTTCCAAAAATTATTTACAATCTTCTGAATTAATTTCCATCTATCTAAACCTGTTACATTTTCATCTGAAAAGTCTCTATCAACAATATTAATCAAAGGTTCTCCAACCAAAAAATGACCGGGTGTCAGTGGAAGAGGATCGTCGGGATTATCACTTAGAACTGAAATGGGCCGTGAATTTAAGCAAGCTTCTACTTGCGTCAATGCTGTGGAATACTCTTCGTATGTTAAGGTGACTTCTCCGATAACCTTTCTCAAATGCGTCTTAACTGATCGCACGCCAGCCTCCCATAAGCCGCCAAAATTTGGGGCATGTGGTGGAATAAAATGCCACGTCGTAGATTCCAAAGTAAGGTATTTTTTAATTTCGTTAGGTAGCTCAGATTTAGCAGCGTTAAACATGTCGTGCAAAATTTTATCCGCGCCAACGAAATTTGTGCCATTGTCGCTATACAAATCTCGGCAATAGCCACGTCTAGACGTAAATCGCCTAAAGGCTGATATAAATCCCTTTGCTGTCATATCTGTGACTGCTTCTATGTGAATTGCACGTGTGACCATACAGACAAATAAACAGATGTACCCTTTATAAGATTTCGCCCCTCTACCAGGAGAAAATCTTATATTAATAGGTCCTGCGTAGTCAACTCCTGTTGATATAAATGGCTTACTTGGTTTAAGTCTGACTGCTGGAATCTGACCCATTAACTGTCTATTTGTTGATTTTGAGTGTCTTAAACATATAACACATTCTCTGTAATACTTCTTTACTTGATCCCTTACTCTAACTATCCAGTATTTTCCTCTTAAATAATTTAACATTAATTGTGGGCCACCATGGAAAGTTTTTTGATGAGCATCTGCTATTAAAAGCTTGGTAAGATGATTCTTAGCAGGCATAATAATCGGATGTTTACTGTCGTAACTCACATTGGCCAAATGAATACGTCCTCCAACTCTTAGCAAGCCACTTTTGTCTAAAACTGGGCAAAGTGTATGTAGTACGCTTTTCTTTTGTACATAACCATTAGTTTTTAAATGCTGTATTTCATTATCAAAATCTGTTGCTTGTACTTTCTTAATGCAAATTAACAATGTTTGTTTCATTTCTTCATACGACACAAAATTTGACTTGACTGTTTCACTCTTTGGCAATTTGTAAATAATCACCCACCTTCTACAGTATGATAAAACCTTCAACATTTTAGTTAATGATGAAAATCTTTCCCATGGCAGTTCTTCTGATATTTGTGATACGGCAGTTAAAGATTTAACTATTCTCTCTTCTTCGTACGTTTCCTCTATATTAGGTAGATCTCTTTTTAGAGTTGCTTCTTTTAACCAAGTAGGTCCATTCCACCATAAATCATTTGCTCTTAAATTTGCTGGCCTTAATCCACGCGACGCACAGTCTGCTGGATTAATGTCGGTAGTTACATGCCCCCACTGTTCATAACTCATTATCGTTAGGATTTCTGAAACACGATTACTCACAAATGTATTCCATCGACTCGCAGGTCCCTTTAACCAAGCTAACACCACCGTTGAATCAGTATACGCATATAAATTATTCTTAGATACGCCCATTACTTGTGATATCTCAGACAAAAGCTTTGCAGCGAGAGCTGCTCCTGAAAGTTCTAATCTTGGGATGGACATTTCCTTCTCAATTGGTGCAACTTTGGTTTTAGCGGATATCAAACTCACTGCAACATTTCTATATTCATCAATGGCTCGAAGATATACCACAGCTGCATAAGCTGATCGAGATGCATCTGAAAATGCATGCAGTTCTATTTGAGACTCTGATGAAGTATGTAACCATCTTGGCACAAGTATATTTTTTATTTCTATCAATTCTCCTCTAAATCTCATCCACTGCGCTAAAAGTTCGTCTTTGATTTCATCATCCCATCCAAGTCCTGATTTCCATAGCCTTTGAATGAACAATTTAGCAACTACCACTACTGGCGCAATCCAGCCTAAAGGATCGTACAGTCTTGCGATATCAGATAGCACTTGTCTCTTAGTAACTATTTTCTTCATTTCTGGTAAACTAATCGTGTATTCGAAATTGTCTGTTTCTCTATTCCATCGTATGCCTATTACTTTTGTCATGTGATCTGATTTAATAATTATTGAATTATCTTCTCTATGGATTTTCTTACTAATGTAGTCTAATAATGTGTTATTATTGCTGCTCCATTTCTGAAGTTCGAAACCTCCTGATCTCATTAAACAATTCATTTCTTCGAAAATATGTATTGCTTCACTTTCTGTTTCACAACCAGTCATCAGATCGTCTATGTAATAGTCCTTTTTGGTTATTTCTGCGGCTGTCGGATATTTCTCTTGTTCTTCTTCGGCTAGCTTCTGTAGAGTTTTGACTGCTAGATAAGGTGCGCAAGCTGTCCCAAATGTTAATGTTAATAATTTATAATGTTGAATTGGTCCATCTCTATGATCTCTCCACAAAATCCTTTGAAAATCTGTATCCTCATCAGCTACTCGAATCTGACGATACATTTTAACTAAGTCGGCTATGATGCAGATTTTGTGAGTTCGCCATCTCATTAACAAATGTCTTAGATCTTGCTGTAACTTAGGTCCAATTAAAAGATTATCGTTAAGTGAAACCTGATTACTACCCTTGCACGACGCATCGAATACAACTCGTAGCTTAGTTGTTTGTTTTTCTTCTCTAACGACAGCGTGATGTGGCAAATAAACTGCCTTAAGATTATCTATCTTTTCTTGATCTACTAGTTTCATGTGATTAAGTGTTATATATTCTTCTATAACATTTCTATATTCTTTATGGAACTTTGGATCTTTGTTAAATTTCTTCTCTAAGTAATTAAATCTCATTGTAGCTGTATCTATAGAGTTTCCGTATGAACATTCTGGGTCTTCCTTAGTAAAAGGTAATTTCACTATGAATCTTCCTTCTTTATTCCTTATTGTTGTTGATTCGTATATTTCTTCGCATCTTATTTCATCTTGAGTAAGTTTCTTTTGAATGTTATTTGGTTCATTTTCTAATTCCCAAAATCTTTTTAATATTTCATCTTCTTGTCTAACATGTATGTGCATACTGAAAATACGTTCTTTTATTGATGTATCTTTAGCAACCTTTCCTGATATTACCCACCCAAGAACGGTGTTTTGAGCAATCAAATTACCTTGAGGATGTTTAATAACTTCATTAAGCAAAATTTCACTGTAGACCTCAGCTCCAAGCAAAAGGTCTATCTTACCTGATGTGGTGAAATGTGGATCTGCAAGCGGCTTAGATTGTAGTTCTGCCCATTGTGGTGAGTAAACATTGCAAGTCGGAAGCATTGACGTAAGTGAGCCTAAAACATATGCATTTACCTGGAGTGAATGATAAGGAGTATGACGTGATTGTATTTGCAACGATACCGTGTATTTGATCCTTGTATGGCCATCTCCCAAACCTGACACCCAACCATTGATAGGTTCTCGTTTTAGTCCAAGTAATTGTACTGTAGCTTCTGTCACAAATGAAGCTTGCGACCCCTGATCTAGTAACGCCCTAATTACATAGTTAAAACCGTTATGTGATCTTGCTTTGATAACTGCGGTAGCTAATAAAACGTTGTAGCTTTGAATGTCATCTTTGGAAAAGTTCGCTACAACATGCGTTGTCTGTGGTGCTTGTCCTTGCAGTCCTTGTGTTGTGTGTTGTTGTGTGTCATTACTTTTATTCATAATATCATGATTTACTACATTGTTATCGCTCTCCTTCTTATAAACAGTGTGTATTAACGAGTGATGTCGTCTCCCACATTTACGACAGGTTGCAGATTGCCGACATTTTTTAACCGAGTGATTAGAAGCAAGACAGTTAAAACATAATCTATTTTTTATTACAAACTCATGTCGCTCCTGTACTGGTTTCTGACCAAATTGCTTACAATTAAATAAGTAGTGAGAACCATCACAAAACGAGCAAGTTACATCGGTTATCTTTCGTTCGGTTGGTACTTCTTGTATACCGGAGTGAAAGGACTTTGCTTTAAGAACTGCTGGTTTGACAACCAGTTGATTATTCTTTGTGTATTTGGTACCTTCTATCATCTCTATAGTTCTAAATCTAGTTTCCAAAAATTCCGTGAGCTGTGTCCAAGTGGGCAAATCGTCAGACTTCATGCTCAGATGATACTCCCATTGTTGTCGAGATTCTTGTGGTAGTTTTGCAACTACAAAATGAACAATGATAACATCCCAAGAGCCAGTATTCACTCCTATATTATTCAGTGACTTTAAACAAGATGTAGTTATATCTAACAACTGCTTAATTGCATTCGCGGATTCATTGTAAATTGATTTCTGTGCAAAAAAAGTTTGTAATATCGAATTACAATTGTAACGCTTATTGTTGTATCGCTTGGTTAATTGCTCCCATGCTTCATTAAAATTATCATCCGTTGTAGGGTAGTTCTTGATTAACGATTCTGGTTCGCCTGATAAACTACTTTTTAGATAATGCATTTTGTGTACGGGAGATAAGGTCTTGTTATTTATAATCAAAGAAACGAACATATCATAAAACGTTTGCCATTCGTCATATTTTCCCGAAAACGAAGGTAACTGAATGCTAGGTAACTTAGCCTCACAACTTGTATTCGAATATGGCGGTATTGTAATATCTCGAGTTTCTATAGTCGTAGCACTGAATATGTGTAGATTTTCTTTGATTAAACATTTGTAACTAGTATATTTATCTTCAAAAACGTCGTACCAATCGGATGTGAAATATGGTTCCGTTTCTTTGTCTTTTTGATTACTTTGTGTGATTATTCTTTTATGACCCTCTTTGAAGTCCTTCCAATATTCTTCCAATTTTTCCAACTTTGTTTCTATGTATACTAGCTTCATTCTTTCTTTGGGTGTTTTTTTGTAATTAGATTCAGCTTTGATTAACTTTTCTAACAAGTCTTTTTGCACAGCAAATAATTGAACGAGAGTTTCCATTTTTTAAATAGTCAATTTATTCTAAACGTTTCAATTATTAAACACAACTTTGTTTCACTTTACTCACGATTTCCAGTTATACCCGCTTTTTTTCCACTTTTTTTTTTTCACTGTATTCACTTATTTCCACGAGTTTCGGCACCAGATGTTCATTCACAAAACACAACACTTTACTTTCAACACTATATTTATTTATAAAAGACAAGAGTTATATTCAATCAACTAAATTACCTAGTATTTTAACAATACACAAACCATACCTAGTTCGCA
Organism: Antheraea yamamai; assembly: GCA_036509395.1. Lineage (NCBI taxonomy): Eukaryota > Metazoa > Arthropoda > Insecta > Lepidoptera > Saturniidae > Antheraea > Antheraea yamamai. The sequence continues at coordinate 1,703,122 of AP028442.1, forward strand.
AATTAAAAAGCGCCATCTCTTGGCGTCATAAATCATTACTACAATGAACAGTGGTGATATGGCTTTTTCCAAGTCTAGCTTCCACTCTCAAGTCGAAAATCTGTCGTCAAGCGTCTGTTTATGTGTTCCGACACACGCACTTGAGAGCAAGTCCCCCTTTATGCTTATCGTGTTTTAAATACACATTGTATTTAAAAATATACAACACGATGTGTTTTGTTTTTAATTACTAATTGTTTCTTTCATTTTGAAGCGATGGGTAATTTAGTTGATAGCGTATTCGGACATAGCGTCGATGAACGTAGGTTCGAATCCTTGCGACTAAATCAAAGCTTTCGGTGAAGGAAACTATTGTGATAAAACCACGGCACGGAGGTAGAGTTTGTTCTAAATACCTGTAAGCGCCTGTGCACTTGAGAGCCAGTCCCTTCTACGTTTAGCGTTTTTACGATCTTAAACTACATAATCTTTTAACGTCAGATAAGATCGTGGTCAAATGCTAAAAACTATAAAGTATTTAAAAAAATGAGTGCCTGTAACCATCACATGCGATTGAAGTAAAACTTATTTGGCGCTATAAGAAATGGCGCTTAAGTTAAAAATAAATATATCATATGAGAATTTAAAAAGGTATTTATTAATGATGTAACACTAGTAATATATACATTTATTATCGTCGACCACTATACAGTTTAAAACAATAATTTAATTACAATCATACTTCAAACATGATATGATTGGTTTATGATAACTGTTCTATATTTTATTTACTTTATAACAAAGAGTTGCTGTCGCTGTTGTCATAATATTTCCTGTGTTATTTAAGTTCCAAATTAGCTGATAGTTGGCACTACTGATAATGAAGCTTTGATTTAATTTGTTACTCACTTACATTGAAACCAGATGGCAGCACGGTCGCGTGTCCATATATACATAATTAATTCTATTGTATGATTTTTATTATTATTCAATTTAATATATTTTTTTTTATTTTGATTGATTTCTTTATAAACTATTCATAAACAAAATCAAAAATATTTAAAAACCGGATGATCTGTACCGTTTCTGTAAACATGACGCCATATTGGCGTAACGGACTTCCGTTGCATTGTCGTCTAGTTACCTACTAGTCGTGCCTAAACAAATTTTACTTCAAAAACTTGTTTCCTTTTTATATTTTTCACATCACTACAATTTTACAAGAAACGACGAAAATGTTTTGTATTTTGTACTTTTATTTTTATAAATGAAATTAATAAAAAATAACATTACGTACAAATATTAGGTACTAACGTATTTGTTCTATTAACGGTGCAAAATAATAAATACAATAAACATAATACAAATAACGATAAAATAAAACCGCTTCAGCAAGTATCGTTTTAAATCAAATTTAAAATATCAATTGTTTCTTACTTTTGTAAAACTCTATATAAATCATTAAACCTACTGTATTACAACTACACATTTTTCGTTTCGTGGTATTAAAGAAAAATAGACACAGCATGAACGATGTCGATTGCCTCCATATAATGTGCTTGAAATTTATTTTTAATGATGACGGTGAATGAACTGTTATTTGTTATAACTTATATTTCTTTTCTTCTGAGAAGTCTTCGATTTTATTTCATATCTTATTTCATACGAGACCAAGTAATAGTCGATTCTATTCACACATTTATTTTCTAACATTTGTACATCACAAGCTAATAGAATATTTGTAGGGTTGAATAACATTGCCGTGTTTTACGATGCTCTTGTTTGATACAAAGACGATGTTGCGGCCGCGTAAATAGTCAATTAGGAAAAATAGTATCAGCGAGGATAGGAGCATTTGTTTGTCGATCCCCCCCGGGGCTTGTGACGCAGGCCCAGTTCCGCCGGACCAGTTCACTCGCACACATCGTAGACGAAGCACGCACGCTCGATTCGCATCGCTTCTCGTTTCGCCATAACCTATTTGCACCATCACAATTCGTCGGCGCCGACCACCGGCATCGAACCTCGAACGATCCGATGAGTAATCACAACATTCGCTACTTTTTCTCGCTGAAATCGCATTTGATTCGCATCACAGGTAGTCTCCGATCAAAGTAGGCACCACCATTTCTTGGTCCAATCGAGCTGGATCCTTATCATCAATAGACGACATAGTTAAATATAATACCTAATCACACAATTACGACGAATCTAACGACATCTCACATGTTAATATCCACTGTACTGCAACTAGTAATGTCAAGACACATGTGTTAATGTGGGTGTAATAAGGGGCGAGGTAATTACGCGGACGAGCCTTCTCCCCTTTCACCTTATCTGCGTCCCTCTGATACCTAAATTTGTGTTCTGCGCATTTACTTCAGAACGATTAAAAAGTTTGATGCGGACTATACACTCCTATAATATTATCCCTCCTTGAGCGTAGTGAAGTGAAAAGAGAACATTCCAGAATATACTTACAATAATCATTTCATTGTTTCTTTTATGTTCAACAGGTACGCGCTTGGCCACTATCTCACCTGATGGTAAGTGACGATGAGGCCCACGATGTATCGCGCTTACCCACTAGATGCCTGTTCACTCTACTCTTGAAGACTCCCAAGTTATAAGATGACGGAAAGACAGACGCCGGGAGTGAATTCCACTCCTTAGCCGTACGTATAATCAATGTGGAAGCAAATCGCTTCATACGAATTACGGGAATATCAACCACGTAAGGGTGGAAACCCTCACGGCGTCTCATATAAAAAACACATAAGAAATTGGCTTACCTTCCTATATTTATAGTAAAGATAATTAGCTCTCCGAGTAACTTGTAATTTTCCTTCGTGACTTAATAAGTACAAGTGTTGTTTGATCATTTTGGTATGCAAGAGAGACCCCTGAAGCTTATTAAACGAACGTTCAATCTCCGGGGCGCATAACTTAACGTTTCTATTCATTTCTTTCTTGACCTCTTATATTAAAATGCTTTTTTCTTGTTTTCGAAAGTTCTCGAATACTTGGCTTCGATTTCATCCTACACTTTACGGAGAACAGAGGCGGCTATGTTTTGATTGGCCGAAAATATGATTTATTTTAATTAAAATAGAAAACTTCAAAATGGCGTCAAACAATTCGTAGCCTGACTTTTAATGTCTTCTTCTTCTATTTTATTTTTGGCAACCAGTCTTCCAGTAGACTATTACTGCCATTGTCAAGTGAGTATCGATATTACAAGTTTCTTGATATAATTTCAATGAACTAACAAGATGATGACCATCTTTACCATTATTTCCGATCCACTTCACTTGTGTACAATAACCAAACTATATTACGTAAAGCACCACCAATATTACACAATATAGAGCCAAATAATGCAAGATTATGGATAAAATATAAAGACCACTAGATGGCATTCCAAGATCGCGCCAAAAAATCCGAATTTTAATGTCATATGTTAAAATCTATACTGATTAGGGATGGCGATTTGAGATCGATTAATTGACTTTTAGACATAGAAAAACCGATTAGCTTAATCAATGAAACATTGAATCAATAATAGATACTACCTATATAAAATCGTGATTCGGTTTTTTTTTCTATTTAGATGTAATACTATACAATCAGCACATATTATAAAACAAAGTCTTCCGCTAAGTCTGTCTTTCTGATCGATAGAAGCTCAAAAACTATTGAACGGGTTTTCATGCGGTTTTCACGAGAAGATAAAGTAATTCATGAGAAAGCCTTAGGTATATCATTTGTCAAGGTTTTTTTTTTATTATCAAGCCGGGAAAACGTCTACCGGTTCTGCTAGTAATTTATAATTTAAAAAGAAATCTAAGATAAAGCTCATCAAAAAGAGAAAAAGAATTAAGGGATTGATTTTTGGATAATCGATCCTCTAGACCTCGATTTTTTCATGAATTCCACTGACCACTACACGGATCGACTTTTTTTTTTGCGAAGAATCGTCATCTCTTGTCATAAAACTCGAAAGATTCTATCGGTGTTCTTACAAAAAAATTAAATATTTGCTTTAAAAAAGGTTTCAAATTAAATGCACCGCGCTCGCCCGAGGCAAGTTCGCGTTATCCCTTTTCGCAAGTCTAACCTAACGTAATCAAAGCGAGACAAATGAGCAAGGTGTGCGAACATTCAGCTACCGAGGTGCATTTAATTCGAAACCTTTTTAAAACAAGTATTCAATACGAATTTAACTTTTTTGTAATAGCACCGTATGTAACTTCAATATTACTCTATATAGTCCTACATCTAATAACAATCGTATCAACAAACTTTGTCCATCCATTTCAACCAAACAATCAACGCTTACTTCAATACATTGCACGTGATCTTATTATGTTTGAATCCCAAATAAATAAGAAAATCCTGTAAAATATAAAACGAATACTCTCGTACGTAACGTAGTACGCTCAAAAATGTCCATAGAAGCCCATAAGAATATATTTTCACCTGTGGGTTATTCAAAGTAAAATGCTATACGACGAATTCTATGCATTTTCATCATGAATTTATGTGAGAAATCGATTGATGTTTTCAGATTTTTTTCTCTGATACCACGCTTAATCGAATGGAAGCGTTTTATATTGCTTCGATAGATAAAATTTAGCTGTATTAAAATGTATCTCACCGTTTTGATAATACTAAGTTTTGAATATTGCAAAAAAATACTTAGAAATGTTTAACGCGTATCTAAATTTAGTTACATTTTCCATATTGTTATATCTTCAGAATGGAACAAGTACAAAAACATATCTTATACGACCTCACGTTCATAAGTAGCAAATGCTCTACAATTATATTAATCACCGTTTACTTGTTATAATTAACAAACGAAGAACCATATTAGATTCCTTTTGAAGTGAAAACTTCTTTAGGTGCGTTGAGTGTTATTTTTGGCGGGAGATAAATTTATTAGTTTCGCGTCATGACGTGGTAAGTAAGCCCGGCCGTATTGCGTTTACGCGACTTGCGTCAGACTAGCAACACATAGTATAGGGGCCTGCGTATATGTAATATTGATATTTTGCAGCACATCATATGTTTGGATTGGTTAATAGACTTTATAAGAATGTACATAAATATTGCTCTGAGTGCCAATGGATATAGAAACCACATTAATATTAATAAATGCAATAAAACAATTCTGAAATTTAAATATTGTCATTCACACTATAATTAGTATGAAAATTCAAAAGTGAACACGTTTATTTCATTGTTTTGAGTTTTTACTTCTGTCGGCAGTCCTTATGACTGCCTCGATTTTTTTTCCTATTTAAGATATCAAATGATTACTTTGAGAGTTATTTTTTATTGCGACAGATATGTATCACAGTACCTCCCCTTGGGAATGAGCCGGAGTTTTCTGTGAAAGAAAACTTGGAGATCAAACTATAGCATGGTGGTGGTGGAGACGGCCGGTGTATACACGGCTGTCTCCTGATAAGATGGGGCCTGGCGGCGGCGTATACTACCGCTAGGCCACCCGCTGGGGCGGCTCGATGAAGTCTATAGAGTTCTCGTGTCGTCCCAAATATAGCGGCAGATGTACACCGTGGGGTTTTAGTCGGACATAACACACTCTTTCCCCCAGGAGGGTGGTGTATCCATAAGGGATGTCCACAGGTTAAAAAAAGAGGCTACATCTAAGCCCGCTTGGTTAATTACCTCCTTCAAGCTGAAAATCAGTCGCCAAGCATCTGTGATAGATATGTCCGGTAGTCGTATTTAAGAGCTAGTCCCCCTATAGCATTAGTATGTTTGCCATTTTATACAATATGTCATTTAACATCAGGTGAGATAGTGATCAAAACGCTAAGAACTATCACTACATATTATAAAACGAAGTCCTCCGCCTCGTCTGTCTGTCTGTCTGTTCGCGACAAACTCAAAAACTCTTGAACGGATTTTCATGCTGTTTTCATTCATAAATAGAGTGATGTATGAGGAAGGTTTAGATATATATTTTATCAACATTTTATGTAAGTTAATTGAAATATAACGATAATTGTTGGAAGTGTCGGAAAAAGTTAAGCCGCTTGGGAGCTACTGTCGAAAAAGCTGCCTAATCCCTTTGAGATATAACAAAATAATTTTGATATAAACGACGCAAACAAGTAGAGGGTATCAGCTGGTAAATTATAAAAAAAAATGAGCGTACGCAGTTAGTACTTAATACCTAGTGGAAAATTAGAAATTATCGCTTCTATTTGCGGTAATAACACACATCCACTTTATTATATCACTGTACTTATAATCAAATACAGTAGTATTCCATTGTTATGCTACAATAAAAAATATATATCTAAAAATTAATACCAAAAGTTTATAATTATATTGTGTACTAGCTTCTGCCCGCGACTTCGTCCGCGTGGAATATATACTTTGGGCTAATGCTAACACGCAGCGTAAGTTCTCGAAAGGGAAAATAAAACCCCAATTTTAAAACTTTCTTCATTGGTGCTCCGCTTCTACTGCTCTTAGCGTTATGATATATAGCCTATAGCGTTCCTCGATAAATGAGTTATCTAGCAATGAAAGTATTTTTCAAATCGGACCAATAGTTCCTGAGATTAGCGCGTTTAACCAAACAAAAAAATCCTTCAGCTTAATAATAGTAGTGTATTACTACTCTTCTATCTTACTTGACTCGAGCCGTCATTCAAATTATAATAACTTTTGATAGAGTGTGCTGATTTTAATGAATCAAAGACTAAGTTACTTTCGAAAGTATTTTTTATGATTTTCTTAATGAGGGTTTATTGTGAAACCAGTACTTTAGCAGTGACGCGTGTTCATACAAACAATCAGAAAGATAGACAGATAGACAGACAGACATTTCTAAAAATGATTGAAATGTATTCTATTACTTATTCTTAGACACCTGCAACAATTTTTTTCATGTAAATCGAAAAAGTACAGACACGTTACATTTAAATTCTTATTATATGTATTATATATATAGATGTCACTAACAAGATAAAAACTGCTCTTAGACTTGTAATATTCTTCCGAGGTTGGCAATGTATTTCTATAAAATACACCGCACGACCTATTGATTTATCTGCTAAGTTTTCTCCTTGGCTCCGCTTCTGTATTCTAAACTAAATCTTGAATATTGTTATTTAAAAGTTTGGCAGATTGAGTAATAATATTCTTATCTTAACTAATATTATAAATGTGAATGCTAGTTTGTTTGTTATGCTTAACTACTTAAACTACTACTTCCTTAACTGCTTCAATGAAAAGCAAAATCACGTTATCATCAATCTCAAGGCATTTAACGGACTTTGAAATTACAACGACTCTCTGTCTTGCACCGAAATCATGAGTGACGAATCTTTGTGACTTTATTATATAATGATCATGCAAGGCGTTAAGGGAAATAGAAGAGACTTGAATGAGATTGCGACCATCACTTTCTCCCTTTATATTACTAATTCTGAATATATTATAGTTGTGAGAAGACATTTATAGCGCCGGAAGCCCATCTCCCCTCTCTTCTCCCCTCTTCCCCGCTCCTCCCACTCCCCCAAAAACAGGATGGCAACGCACTTTCGACTCTCCTGGTGTTGCAAGTGTCTACGGACGGTGGTGACCACTTAACATCAGGTGACCCACCTGTTCGTTTGCGTCCTTTTATATATTAAATAGCGGGCCAGGCAGACGTTGTCCCGCTCTGAATATAAAAAAAAATCTTGACAAATTATATACTAAAACCTTCCTCATTAATCACTTTATCCATTGGTTAAAACCGCATGAAGATCCGTTCAGTACATTTTGAGTTTATCGCGAACAGACAGACAGACAGACGCGGTAGGGGACTTTGTTTTAAACTATGTATTGAAAAGAAAGACAACTACATTGAAAAAAGAAAATTACTCATTATAATGCAGATAATTATGACATTTTACATACACTTTGTCCGGATTACAGAAAAGATTATAGGATATTTATCCAGACAAAAAAAAACTATTCTCGTGGGATAAGTCATATGAAGTTGAACGAAACCGCGAGAAGAAATTGGTAAACTATATAGTTTTACTGTGAGTAGGGATAAGTAAATACTAAATATAAGTAAAGGAATATAGATGTATGTGATAATTGTACTTATAAATGATGCAAAAGATTGCAGCGATACGTGACAATTAAAATCTCATCCTGATTGCTTATTGATATGAATCAATAAATTACAATTAGAGATATTACCATGAACTAATCTTACAATTCAAAATCAAAATCAAAAATACTTTATTCAGGGTCTAACCCTGATAAAGCGCTTATGAACGTCTAAACTACCACCAGTTCGAGAAACAACCCAGTTCCCAAGAAGAACCGGCACGAAACTCGATCTGGTTTATCTTTTTCTTAACATATATGTAGGGACACAATGTAGGCATGTAAGGCAGAGTGCATGGCAAGCAAATAATTATATGAGAGCGCGACGTATGAACGACGAGCCAGTTACTGCGCGCTGGCCCGCATGAAAGGTGGACATTGAGATTAAAACAACGCAAGCTAACAATTGCCCTTTTTAAGTCAATAACACAATAGTCCTTAGTTAGTCAGTAGGAGCAGTTACTCAATTGAGGTACGCTCATACCACACTCTCAAAACGAGTCAATTCCAGACATCACTATAGTGAGATACCTAAAACCCGCTTGAGATGGCGCTTAAACTGACAGTCCGGCAATTATATTACAAAAAATTGTAACAACAAGAAATTGTATAAAAAAATCATATATATAAATACGGACAAACGAATATAAATTTATATTAGTGAAGATAAGATTGTTTGTCGAAATTCGAAGCAGCGTTTAGTACGTGCTGGGAATCACAAGTGCGACCGGCTTGGTTAATTTTCAACTCGGTTAGTAAAACATTTCTTTTAGACTTTTATTGCTGTTTGTCGAGTCAGATCAAATGGATTAGGGCCGTTATTATGAAGGGATACAGTGAACTTCTCTCCCTGTGTACATAAAACGGTGTACGGTTGTCTGTGTTTTTATTTGTGATTCGAATACTAATTAATGTTTTTTAAAGTGCGATTTTTTTCATCGCCTCCATTCTTTTCGTCCATCTATCGCATGTCGCATTACAGTGCCGCGGAGCGGAGCTCAGCTTTTATTTGTTATGATCATTGTATTGATGTAAATTTTGTTGTTCACTTTATAGTGATGGACAAAAATATAGCTATTTTTTTTTCGAACTTCACGCTATTAACCTAGCAAGATCTTAATAGCTTCAGCGGACTACTAAGGCGAGCGCTTAAGGTACTCAGCCGAAATATAGCTAGTAAGTCAAATAAGCCGGTTAACGAGGGAAAACCAAAAGTGTTGTCAAAATATACGACAAATTAATTTTAAGCCGTATGAGACACATTGTAGACAGACAGAGTGTAGTTTGTGCTTATAAGGAAAGCATATCGTGTCTACTATTGATTTTCCATTGTTTCATTCCCATTCCCATTCCCATTCCCATTTTACTAGTATTAAGTTAAGAGACAATATGCGATTTTTATGACTTTAATCGAATAATTTTCCGAAAATTTTCGCGATCAGAAAAAAAGTTTCATTTACATGTCATTTAGTGGATTTCATTGTTTATTCATAATATTGTGTTATTTTGCTTTATATTTTGTAGTATTGGCGGTGTTTTACGTAGTATAGTTCGGTTATTGTGCACAAGCGAAGTGGGTGTGGAATAATACTACGGTGCATAGTTTCTGATTTGACAAAGAATCTCTGTGGAAAGTTCCAACAAGGGAACTATCTTGTTATAACAGTGAAATTATCACAAAACACTACTCCAGAGTTAGCAATTATGATATCACGTCTAAGTTGGCTATATGACTTAGATACCTTTGCTTTTTCCTTTATAATGGAAATAACCGAAACAAAAAAATCTATGGAATCAAATATTGTCATTTTTTTTAAAGCATACAAGTTTACCATAGTTTTAATAAGACAATAATTACAAAATACGCTGTCACTTATATTTAGGGCTATCCGAATGTTTCTAAAATATGACCCCGGTAAGAAATCAAAGAGTATCGTTATACGCGACCTCTGTAACAGGGCAACGTTCCTTTGAAATCGGTTATAATTAGAATTCAACTAATTCTTTCTCTTGCTCCTTGGTTTTCTTTACACGGTCTGATGTTTGTTTAATCAGACAGGCGGAAACTCAACGAGATTTCTTTTAGTTACCTCATTCTTTTAATGATCTCTAACTAGGCAAATAAAGGAAACGTTTGTAAACGAATAGCGATTATTATTTTGGGTATACTTCGAGGAAATCATTAACACCTTAACTTATAAATAGCAAACAGTGTTGACTCCCGTAAATTTGGAAAGTACCTTGCGAATACCTGACGAAGGGTGAAAAATGATTACTACAGGTGACTTTTGACTACATTTTTTTATTGTCCTGTTTTTAAGAAATTTTTAAGTGTTTTGCTTTAAGATGGAGCTTGAAATAAGCAAATGAAAATCATCGTAAAGAGGAGTCCGGTAAACCGGACGAAGTCAGAGATAATATTGAGAAAAGAGGCTTACCTTTACATACATATAAGAGTTATTAAGGTATGTTTGCTTGGTACACATATATATCTCACTAACTTATTTATATACGTATGTAGTTTAGCTTAGGTTTACTCAGTTAGGTCGCGAACTGCATAAACTAGGCCACAGTCCAAGTCGAGGTGTGCCATGCACGCTTGAGCTAGTTGTCAATATTAAATCGGCTGAGTACCTTAAGCGCTCACCTTACTAGTCCGGTGAAGCTGTTAAGGCCTTTCTAGGCCAATAGCGTAGTCGGTAAAAAAAATGGCTTACCTTTATGTGCTATTATATAAGCTTGACAATAATTGATGTGTTATGAAGTGAAAACTTCTTTAGCCGCATTGAGCAATTTAAAAAAAACGTAGCTAGTGAAGCAATGCCGGTCACCTCGACATGTTCGTATTGTGTTACGCTTGTACTTGATATTATATAATGTATCATATGCGTGTTAGAATTTTTGGATGGGTAAACTCTTGTTATTTTACGTCACAGACTGTCACCAATGCCGTCGACATTAGCGTGACGTATTGCGTTTGTGTCAGACGAGTAACACGTAGACTGCGTTCCACTAAGCGCTCACAACGCTCACGCTCACGTCCGCGAGTTTTCCCGTACCACTTACTTGCGGGCGTTACAATCGTACAGCCAAGTGGAACGCATAATGGGGCGTTGTGAGCGTTCAGGTAAATAATACAAATGACGATCTAGAAATAATAAAGCAAAAGCTTTAAGAGGTTATGTCTTAACAGTAAATTGTAATAATTATTACGTAAATTGATTTAAGTGTATTGAAAGATAATTGTATAATTCAATTTTTATATTTAATTTTAGTGCAGTACTTAATTAATTTGCATTCAAATAAAATAAGAATGTCTTTTGAGGCGACAGTAGGATATCTGGTGATAATCTATACTATAATAAAACTGTAACAAAGCCAAATCTGTACATTAAATATTTTTTGAAAATTTTGATCGGGGTAGACTTTGTTATCGATATAGAAGCCAAAAATAATCTTTTTACAATTTTTGTCTGTCTGTCTGTCTTTCTGTCCCTGTGAACACGCATCACGCTGAAAGTACTGAACCGATTTTAACGAAACTAGATACAGTGATAACTAATATTACAAGGTTACATTTAGGATACTTTTTGTCCCATAAAACGCAAGGGGTTCTCCAGAATAACGAAAGAGAAAAAATTTTAGTTAATGTAACTAGACTTTTTTGCGACACCTTAGTACAAGAGCCAGCAGCGTTGGAAGAACGAGAATTTTAGAAAAGCTGGTTCTTTAATATGAAGATATATTATGCCCTTCCAAACAGGATTCAGGATACGTGAAAGCCGGTTAACGTTGTGTTTTTAATGCGCATCACATCTTTAGATGTCAAAATTTTGATTTGTAAATAATTTTATGAACGTTGTTTCAGTAACTTTTAAATGCTATTCAAAACATGAATTTATCACTGCCAGACAATTTTGTTATTAACAATAATGTGCCCGATGATATTCTTTAGAAATAAAATAATTCATTTCAAACTATTATATTTTTTCCATTGCAAAGAACATATTTCATTTTATTAACCGTTATGATATTGAAATTTTACCGTAACCAATAAAAAATAACGATAAACGTAGACATATAACTTAGGACTGACGCCATCTTGAAAACATGCGTCTATAACAGGCGCTTCCACAAATATCGCTGTCTTTATCATACAGCCAGTGTTGCGCTAAACTATAGCTATAACCAAGTTATTCTATATATATTATTTTTAATTTACTCTCTTTTATGTCTATATAAAATAATATTAAAATTACAGCTATCTTAACATGGTTTGAACATACTTTTTTTATTTACAAAAAACAGCATCGGGCACAATATTGTTAATACTAAAAATATCTGGCAATAATGATTTCATTTTTTAGTAGCGTTCCAAAGTTAATGAAAAACAAAACATTCAAAATTATATAAAAATCAATATTTTTGCCTGTACAGGTGCGATATGCACTAATAAACGCAACGTTTACCGGCAGCCAGGTAGGTCGCACGCTGTTTGGAAGAACATAAAGATATATAAAAACTGACTTACTGGAATTCGCTGTGGAAGCTGTTGCTAGCTCTTAGACAAATAGTTACAGCAAGTGACAGAACGCGCCGTGCTCATATCTTTTTAATATTTATATTTTTCTTCAATACAATGGAGTGTGAAAAAAATTTAATAGAAGTTGAAAATAGTTATGGTATCATTCAGTGTTTAATTTATGATTATTTATTTTATGAATATATTTTATCGTTTAATTTACAATTTATCTCTATCAACTTAATATTTTATAATGTAAACTATACTGACTGTATAGTAAACGTCTACAAAAAAGGGAAAGGAACTTCATTTTAACTGGGGATCCATAGACCTCTCAAACTTTTTTTACATTACCGCCAATATATGTAGGTTGGTTTTTATTTTAATTGAATCCGGTAGATGATGCTACGAACGGGCTGTAAGCTTATTTTAAAAGATTTCTCACATACCATCTGGGTATACGTTTGAGTGAGTTCCTTAATAGTTTGGATTTACAATTGGAAACGGTAGGTGTGGCGACAATCGGGTTATAGGTTTATTAAAAATCTTCGCCTTTAAAAATACAATTGAAACCGGTGATAACCGATTTGTTGCAAACGAAGTTGCACGGGTCAGCTAGTTGTATATATTATTGAACAATGTTTTATAAAAGTGTACAAATGATATATTTTTCTGATTTAACTTTATTATTAAAATAAATCATAAAATATGTTTTTTGGTTTAATAAAAAATATGAGTGTAAGTGATTATAAGTATCCTTTGGCATTCAAATGCAACAGAAATGTCCCGCGCGTTTTTTAAAAATTTTTAAATTTCCCGCCATCGGCAAAGACATTTAGTACGTGTATCCTATATAGGCCTATGAGTCTATAAATCTATGGTCACAATAATATATTTAACTATATGAAAATTATATATCGTTTTTATATTATCATATATTTACAATTATTTTCATAAATAATTATGGCTCATTTGAAACATATTTCGTTGTTTCTTATGATCGATTAACAATTGTACAATTGTATAGCTAATAATTCTTTGTAGCAACATCACGTTACACATTGACAGTTTCCTGGGAGAATGTTGAGTTACTTATGAGTGCTAGGTGTAATTCGTTTTTGAGTTACTTTATGTTATAAAAAAATCTTTTTCATTTGTATCAATAATTGTATACACTAACACAATTGAAACTGGTTTTATCTAAGTTTAATACAGTTCGCTGTGTACACAAACTCGAACGTCGTTTCCGGTAGATAATTACAAAGATGTCCCTATTTATATGTTGTGCAGAGTATTGCAACACATAGTTGTGTGTATTTTACTTACAACTTTCATATTCTATTTTATAAAACAAAATCATAACTCTGTAATGTTATAGGTGCTCTGTATATGAAGAGCAGTGGTCATCAAATATCACTATAATTTTTAGTTATTATAAGTCTTCATTTTGTGTTCATTATTTTATGATACCTTGAAATAAAATGTAATTGTATGTAATTGTTTTATTTCTGAATCAGTTTTGAAAATTATTTTATAATTAGCGGGCCCGCCAGATGCTGTCCCGCCCTGATTATTAAAAAATCCTTAACAAATTATATACCAAAATCTTCCTCATGAAACACTTTAGCCATTGGTGGAAACCGCATGAAAATCTGTTCAGTAATTTTTGAGATTATCGCGAACAGACAGACAGACAGACGCAGTAGGGGACTTTGTTTTATACTATGTAATGAAGTAATGTGTATATATATTGAAATTTATATTGACTATAAATAATTTATATTGAAATTTATCTTTATTTCAAAAGTATGATTATAGTTTTTGAATTTCATTGGTTCTTGCTTATATTGTAACAATCGTATTGTATGGCTGATTAGTATAAAAAGGGCCACTATAGGAGAAAGACTCAAGACATGATATTTATGCCTTTTTCACATGAATATCAATTAATTCTTAGAATGTAATATGACTATCAACGTTGCTACGTATTTCATAAAAAACTGTTATCCTTGCATATTAGTAAAAGAAAATGTTTTTGTATTAATATTAGGACAAGTGAATTGATAGGTATTATTAATTTTGTTTTAGTCTTAGGTATAACCCTTTAGCTAAGTCTTAGTATATTTTCTTACAATAAGTTTTGTATGAAATAAATAGGGAGGAAAATAGTAAAGTTAATTGACTAAAAATCTGCTGCTATCCTATTCATACGTCTAAATTATTAGATATTTAATTTTAAATATTTATATAATAATAATAAATTAATATTTATTTAAGTATTTCATGTAAAATATTTTTTCTAACCTAAAAGTACAAATACAATAAATAAATTGTAAGTTTCATGGTTAAGTAAAAAAAAGTTCTTAGGAATGAAAGAATAATTTAATAATATATTTTATATAAAAATTGTAATTTTACATTACATAATTTACTATTAATCAAATCTTGTAATAAATCCAGTATTTTTTTAAAACTTATGCTGCCAAAATATTTGCTGACCTGTGCATCATAAGGTCTACTTTCGTTTGTATGGAGCTTAAATTCTTATGGTTTCCAATACTGGAGTGGTTAATTTTCTCTCAGAATTTAACGATTCCAAACATTTTGAAATAGAATTTAAAATTATCAAAACTTAATTAACATATTTCATGTAAATATTTTAATAAATTTAATTAATACATTAAATACAATATGTTATTTAATATAAATATTCTACTGCATGAAATAATGACATTTTTACGGTCGCCATCTGTATTGAAAATCCCGCCAATTTTGTCTACGCTCACATCGACCCATATCCAACATGAGGCGTCGTGAGCTTCTCTTGAGCGTGTGTTATGACGTCATTAATGACGTTTGCGGCGCGACCGCAACGCTCGCGATCGTCTAGTGGAACGGCTAAAAGGCTGTTGTGAGGGTTGTGAACGTCTTGTGGATAGCGCCCGTAGTATGGCGGCCTGTGTACATGTAATATTGACATTTTGTATTGAGCTTCTGTAGCCTATCATATTTTTATAGATTAGCTAGCTGACCCGCGCAACTTCATCTGCGCCAAATCGGTTATTACCTGTTCCGATTTTATTTCCAAACGCCAAAGATCTTAGAAAACCTTAGTACTCCATTGTAGGGATACCTACCGGGTCCAATTGTGAATCTAAACTATCCTATATATATTGGCAAGAAATGTCTTCCCGGTATCCCCTGGGTTGCTCCTGTGGTCCTCTCCTCCGCGCTTCATTTACTACTATACTCGCAACAGCGCAATAATTTTACCGGCTTATAGTTTTTATGTTATTATCTTCTAACCAACTTCATCAATTAACATACTGTAAAAAGTAAACTGTATCTCCATGAAATTTTCAATTTGGTATTTAGTTATTTGTTTTATAATAGGTAAAGTTTATTTTCTTTTCACATAAAAATCTTTTCGGCTGAAATAATAAACTTAGATATATGGTGTCTCGTATTTTTTTGTAAAGCTAACAGCAATAAATTTTGCTACGGATTTTATTCCTTTATTTCAAATCATTCCAGCAATGCACGCTATGTTATAGAATTTTACTAACTTGAATAACATATATCGTGATCAAGTATTGAAAATATATATTAACCAAAATAAAAAGTAGCCTAATATACATTTCTAAAAATGAAAGCATTTTCAAAATCGAATTAAGAGTACCAGAGATTACTCCGAACATCCAAACTCACTAACTTCAACTTCCAATTTTTAATATTAGGGTTTCATAGACACGAATGCTACCAGTGTCAAGTCAGTCATGGGAGAGTCACTTTATAGGTAGTATTAAATGTTTATTATGTTAATTTAGTTCTTCCAGGTTAGAGCACTGAGATGCACAAAGACAAACACAACACTTACAGACTTACTTAAAGTTTAATTTTTTTAAACACATAAGATTAGCCAGAGTATTGACAAAAGGAGAAAATACACACCTTTGTGCCTTTGTTAAAATCAGACGGACGTAGTATATTGTTAGGTAAAATATCATGCAATACAATACTAAATCGGGGCAATTGAAAAAAAAATGTGTTCTAGAGTAATTTCAGCCAACCCACATTCACATATTGAGATGTCCCTGATTCTGAGCTTTGCAAGATCGACTGGAGAGCACACGTCTACAGATAGATACCCAGTCTACAGATAGTAGACACATCAAACTTGCTACAGTCACGAAATTTATAAAGCCATTGCTTACCAGGAGTGATATCTTTGAATGGAAGCATAAGCTTTGCCTTTAATTTGGTTGGGTACATTCCAGTTTGAGTTCCATGATAGAAAAAAAACAGTCTTGACATAGGTTTTATAGTGATCAAAATATCCAATCTGAATAGCTTCTTTAGTAAGAAGATCCACAGCTTCATTACCTTGGTCCCACTATGGCCTCGTATCCATGTCAGTACTACGTAAATTCCTAAACAATGTCATTGATACATATAGAATTGATTAATTGTGACAACTGATGTTTCATTGAAATATCTCAAACATGTTAAAACAATATCAAATGTATTGTAAAAAGTTTCAATAAGAAGAAAAAGCCCTTTCTTTCTTTAAGGCAAAAAATTTCATTGGTATATTAAAAAAAAAACATTTATATACACAGATTTTTTGATACAGGAACCTTCTCGGGCGTCTTCAGAATACCGTCCTAAATTATTATTATAATCTGATAAATAGTTTCGGAATGCGTAGGGGACAAACATACAAACGTTGATTTTTATATATAAAGATAAACTGTGTGATAATGTATATAATTAATGCTCCGAATGTCAATAGATATTAAAACCAGACTAATGTTAATAATTTAAAAATAAAAATTATGAATTTAAAAAAAAATAAAAAGTACACAGTTATTCCATTGTTTTGAGTTTTCACTTTTGCCGGCAGTCCTTACAAAGCCTTGACTTTTTTAAAACTTAAACTCGTGTGAAACCATTGTGCACAGCTTGTATACATAATGTGCGTCTCCGGCCCTTACTCTACTTATATTCATGGAAGAAAATACAGAAAAGGAAATAAATTATTCCGAAAATAAGAGAGGCCGTGCCGAGAGACCCACCCGCCTGTCTCTGACAAACTATCCAATTGCTAAACGTTCCTGACAGACACAATATCAGATTCTGAACGATAATTAAATAATAGAGAATAACGTAGGACGAATACATACGAGTATCAAATTACGGTCCCAACCTTTTCCATTTATGCTCGAATCATCAAATAATATTATATTTGGCTGTATTGTTTATGGTATTATATAGAGCTGCTGTCAAGTCTGAGCCATTTTACAGCCTTAAGGTGCTACCTACGTAGGTATATTGTCAGTTAATATCGTTCGAGATTGTGGTTAAATCTGAAGGGTCTTTATAAAAATAATTGGGAAAAAAGTAACTATATCAAGTTAAAGTGTAGATGGATGAAAGGAGAATAATCAATCAAATAGAAGTATATCAATCAACAAAAAAATTGTGCTTGGAGTCCCTCTGCGCGGAAGAAGTGAAACTTCGTAATGTGTAAATGAAAATAGGAAGGGGTAGAAATTGATTTTTAATGAAATCACATTGTTTCTTTAAGATAAACTTTATTAACATTGCTTACAATTCACAATTGATCGCGTCTTTTAATTATCATTTTCAAGTGGAGAAATATCCAAATCTATAGCATTTACAACGCAACCTTGTTGGAAGTCGCATTAGAAGTTTCACTTCAATAAACAATTTATTTTATTTTTATTTTGTACTAATATAAACAAATATTAAATTGACTCACTATAACACAATTACGCTACGGACACACGGACTTATAATATTGTAGTCATAGTATGCTTGAAGATTTCTTTCTTTGTTTCTCTTCGTTTTTGTTTTATTCAAGTATTCACCCTTATTTAATATTAGAATATTACTAACCCAAGTATTCGAGCTATCGAGTTTTTCGAATCGACATTTTTAATTTCTAACATAGTAAATCATAGCCGAGTCACAAAGCAATAATGGCAAATAACGAGACCATGAAAAAAATATGTCATAAACATATTTGAAATTCCTAAAGGATGGGTATTTAAGAAGTTCGTTTAATGAGTTTCCTCCTTGGAAGATCAAGTTCTATGAGATGTTATTTTATAAATTTATGTAAATAAATATCATGTGTATCATGTGGTATGCGATTAATAAGCACGTATACTCACACAATGTGCTTTTAAACTATTAAGTATATGCTATTTTGTGATATTCCTTTGACAAAATTAGTACATCCTAATTTGATTTATTTTCTTGTTTGTCACTTCAAGTAAGTCATTGATAAGAGTATTTACTAAATATTTGATAATATGTTTTGATTGACCATAAAACACAGGTTTAAGCTACATTTTGTACAATTAAAAATTTTGTAGTTTTGGCTAACGCGTATATAAAAATCTTTATTACATGTATTCAATAATCTTTACTACCTTGGATATGTTTCTAACTGATTATGTTAAAGTAATTCGGTATTATTATTGTTATTAAACAAGAGCAAAAACATTTTAACCGTTTTATATATTCAATAATAAAGATGCTACTTATTGCACGCCCTAACCGTAGTGCGCTTATATACTTTACGAAAAAGGAGGGTCGAAGTTTCTGGAAGGCTGACGCTATTATTCAAAATATTCGATAAAATTGAAAAGCGCTATTTTCAGAACTCCATTGTTTCTGGTTCCCACGGTCGACGATGCCTTCATTGTTTATTTGTAACAAAAAATTCGCATATACGGTGTACAAATATTTTTTACTAGCGGGCCCGGTGGACGTTGTCCCACCCTGATAATTAAAAAAAAGTTTCTATCCTACCGCAGGGCAACCTACCGGGTCCAATTATGGATCTAAACCATAGTCGAATTCAATGAAACACACAAAAAATATCATCTAAACCTGTCCAACCGTCTAGGAGGAGTTCATTCAAATACACACGGACAGAAGTATTATATGTATAAAGAGGAATGTGCATGAAATGCTTAATTTACTCGTAACTAATGTATGTAAGTTGATAATTATTAATACTGTATCCGTCTAAATTGCTTTCAAATTGTACGTCTAGAACGTTTTACAACATATGCTGAGTATATTATATCCTTAAATATATATATATATATATACCCCTCACAGACTCCTTTGTAGATCTATAAAAGGGGAATATCCCAACATACATTGTTTTGTTATATCTCAAAAGGATTAGGCAGAGTTTTCGATGAAAACTTCCAGACGGCTTAACTTTTTCTGACATTTCCAACAATTATTATAGTTGTATTTCAACCAATAAAACCTTGACAAATTATATACCAAAACCTTCCTCTTGAATCACTTTTTTTAAAGTGTTATTTAGATCATATATCATTCAGCTCAGCAATAATCATAAAGTACAATTCAAGTTAAAGATGACCCATAATTAAAGCAGTAAACACATGATACTGCTTTGAAACAGTAAAACTATTTTCACTACACTGAAGTTACGCACACCAGCTAGTATAAAATGTGTATAATACACTATTAAATTTAAATAATAAATATTCTGGTATCACATCACAGCACCACCTACCAGGTTCAATTGTGAATCTAAACCATTCCTGATTTCAACTGAACACATACAAAAACTTTCGTCAAAATCGGTCCAAACTTGTAGGAAGAGTTCCGTCAGATACACACGGATAGAAGAATTATATATATGTATAAAAGAAGATTAAAGTACATTATTTCGGTAAATATATTATATTCATTTATTAATTATAAAGATAATTAATATGGATTAAATGTCGCGTATTTCTGACTAAATAGACATTTCTAACTAAATATTATTTACAAACTTTTATTTCAAAAACAATCATACATCAAAATGAAATGAAAATGATACAGACAGTATCCGTCCTCTCAACACCTCACATTTTGCAAGAAACACGAAAACGGGCGCTTTCTATTTTTTCCTTGATACTTTCTGTTCCCTACATATTTTATTTTTACGGTCTCTGGTATAAATTGTGTTACGCGAATATACTAAGAAAAATTCGCGAAACTCGTTCACGTTTTTAATAATTATAAATAATGTACACAGACTCTCTGAATTACACTTTTTTGTGTATATATAGTTTCTGTATGTATCTTTATAGCTGAGTTTTTGTCGGGAAATTATTTTGTCAATATGGTTTATTATTTCCTCATTTTACCCTATATTTTGTAATTTTTCTACATTATAAAGTTTCACCATTGTATACAAGTCACTACAAAAGACAGAATTTATGTTCACGTTGCAAATAACACCAGCAAAGGTGTCAGCGGTGCTTATCGCAGTTTTTTTAGCTCATGTAATATTTTTGGTCCGAATTATGAAAAAAAAAGGATTTTCGAAATTTCTGTGTGAAGTGTGAGTTCTTTCGTTTCGTTTAATATTTCAAAGACGCCGACCAAAAAAAATGTTTGGTATATCCCAATTATTTTCCAATTATATAAGTTTTTTTAGACATATCGATTCTTTTGGATAGACACTGACACTAGCAAGTACTTTAACGGAGCCAATTGGAAAACACGTTATAAGCAAACATTTTCATTGGGTCCAATTTATTTAGCATTGCAATGTCCGAACAGTAGCGCTGTTTTAAAATTTTGTTAGTGTGTTTCCTTAGATTATTTAATTACTAAGCTATGTCTATACATATCATAAGAATTTAAATCTAACGTGTCTGTACTTTTAGATTCTCGTGAAAAAAATTGTTGCAGGTATCTTGGACTAAGTAATAAAATACATTTAAATCATTTTTAGAAATGTCCGTCTGTCTGTCTGTTTGTTTGTTTGAACATGCATTACTGCTAAAGTACTGCATTCATGATATATTCTCACAGAAAATCATAAAGCATATCCTCGAGTAACATTTAGTTTTAATTTAATTAAAATTAGTTCACTAGATAAGTAAA
Organism: Antheraea yamamai; assembly: GCA_036509395.1. Classification (NCBI taxonomy): domain Eukaryota; kingdom Metazoa; phylum Arthropoda; class Insecta; order Lepidoptera; family Saturniidae; genus Antheraea; species Antheraea yamamai. The sequence goes on from AP028442.1 coordinate 1,724,720, forward strand.
TCTTTTTTTTTATATCATAGGAAGGCAAACGAACAGGTGGGATGTTAAGTGATCACTACCGTCCATTGACACCAGCAACACCAGAGGAGTAGTAAGTGCGTTGCCAGCCTGTGTTGGTGGAGAAGGGGGAGGGCGGGACGAGAGAGGGGAAGGAAGAAGGTGGGCCTCCAGCGCTCTCACTGACCGAACGAAACGCAACAATGCAAGCACTGTTACTTTACGCCGATTTTCTGTAAGAGGGTGGTATTACCCCGGACAAGCCGACTCATTCATACTGAAACTAGTTATAGCTTCAACGTGGCTTTAGCACCTTCAAAATGGACTTTATACATTCAGATGATATTATTAATCACTGTTTTTTTACTTTAGATTCTGCGCAAATGGAGTAGCGGGCATAGCTAGTAGTATATAGGATTAATAAGATTTTGAAATAGTTAATTTTGATTCTACAGATAATATAACTATCTCTATCACGGGTATTATTAACACGCCAACATAATTTCGATGTTGGTCTTCGAGAATTAACCCTAAATCGCTATGACGTAGGCCTGACGTCCTAACCCTTAGCTTTAATGCTACGATTAAACGGAAACAGAGGTCATTTGAAACCGATAAACGACTCTAAGTAGCAATTTTAGAGCGCATTTTAAACTGAACTGTAACATGGACGGAGGCAATCGTAAATTTCGTTCAGATTAGTTAAATAATGTACAGTTAATTGTACATGTTTAACGCAAATTGGACGTTACGATACTGAAATTAACGATCCGTTAAAATTTTGTTTGATGTTTTAATGTGATTTTGGATGAACGACATACTAACGAAAGCTCGCTACTTTATCTGCTCTTTCTTTGTCGTTTCTCGTGCTCATACTAACAGCTGACTATTATCACGTTTGGTGGGATGTTTGGTCATTATAGTCTCTGTGGCTGATGAAATATAACTTTGTTATAGTTATCTGAATAACATATTTATAAACCAAACATTTAAATATAAGTGAAGTTCATTAATTTTTCTCTGCGCTTTAAATCGTCTGGCCGAAGTTGTTGTCAGCGGAAAGTGTGTGGCGGTACTGGATGCTACTTTAGGGTGATATTTTAAAAAACATACATAAAAAGTAGCTCTTAATTTTAGTTATTTTTCACCTGGTATCTGTGCATCTGCCACAGACTCCAACTCTGTGAGTGTGCAAGCGTTCTAAGTATATAATACCTTACTCAAAACGCAAGGATTTATATATTTCAAAATAAGTTATGTCTAATTGCTCTAGGATCTTGGACTAAAAGGTTGACGGGATTTTTCTAACTCGGCATTTATCTTTACGTTTTGATTCTATATTGTAATCCGATGTTATATTCTGATGAGTGATCTTTTGAAGTTATACTTCTTTTGGCGCGTTAGGGAAATATGATGAGAGTAAATTTTTACGATGCGCGCGCACACCGTCACGAAAAACCGACACCCTGAAGTTAGCTATAATCAACATTTTGTTTCTTTGTATTTGTTGTTTGTATTTCTGTGTATTAAAACTTTCAATGTATTAAATACCTTTTTCTATTGTTAGTGTCGTTTTTTCTACAAACGTAGAATTTTTGAAAAGAAGACGCCAAAGAAGTATTACTTCTAACGCGTGTACATAAGTACACACACACTTTTTTATCACTCATTCACGCAAAAACTACTGAAAGAATTTTGATGACAGTTTACAATAATATAGCTTAGACATCAGAACAACATATCTTTATTGTGTTTATACATATCCGTGTCTATGTGACTGAACTCCTCCCACACGGCTGGACAAATTTTGATATTTTTTGTGTGTAATCAGGTGGATTCAAGTATGGTTTAGATTTACAATTGGACCCGGTAGGTGATTTTTTTTATTACCAAGATAGTACAATGTCCGCCGGGATTGCTAGTAGACTATAATTTGCAAAGATAATCTTTATATTATTCACTAGCTGACCCCCGCGGCTCCGCACGCGTTTTTTTTAAATGTATTAAAGAAATGTAAAATTCTAATTAGGTGTGTACATTACAGAAATGCTTTTTCAAAAACATTTGTAACTACGACACGCACGCCATCTACTGTATTATGTTACGTGTACATTAGATATGTGAATACGAATAGTATATCGAATGGGATGGGATTTATCATCAGTAGCATACCTGGAACTTTAACCTGCTATATACCACCCTCGATGCTCACTAACACTATATAAGAAAGTAGGTAATGAACATTTTAAACTATACATTATCGAACAATTTGTGTTAAATTGTTTATTAAATAGATATAATATGCCCATATTGTCAATATAATTGTGTTATTCTTATACGTTGCTATAATCACCGAGTTATGTAGGTGCAAACGCGGTAAATAAAACAAAATGGCCGCTAAATTGACCAAAATGACAATATAATTCAAATTACATACATTTATTCTTGGAGTCCAGTACAGCGCACTTCTCACGCGCTTGTTTACAGTAAACAAATTATTTTTGATCAATTTCACATGGACGAATGCACAGGTAACAGTTCATCACTACATAGTGTAAAACAAAGTCCTCTGATCTGTCTGTTTATCTGTTCACGATAAAGTCAAAAACTACAGAACGGATTTTCATGCCGTTTTCACCAGTAGGTAGAACGGTTCATGGAGAAGGGTTAGGTATAATTTTTCAAGGTTTTCTTTTTATAATCGGGGCGGGACAACGTCTGCCGAGCCCACTACCTTAAAATAAAATAACTCATTAGTTAGTTGTCTGCCAGTGAAAGTCCCGTGAAAATTAATTCAAGCATTTCGGATATTCCACTGCGGCTGAAAAAAACCTAAATTACTTTTTATGAGGTCTGCAATCTACCAGTGAATATCCCGTGAAAATCGGTCCAACCATTTTGGAAATAGCAATGCGGACGAAGCCGCGGACAAATAAAATAGAATATGTTAACCGCTATAATTTCGGCTTTCTGGCAGTAAAAAGTAAAATTCCCATTAAAATAGGTCCAGCCGTTTTGGAGATTACCCGGAACAAACAAACAAACAGACAAAATATAATAATCTAAAAATATAGACAAAGTATAAAAAAATTTTTTTTGGTAATTTGTAGCCATATCCATTCATCAAAAAGTTGTTATTTTAATTGTACATACACAAACTTTATTTTTATAATACGTAATAGATAACAAATAAAAAATTGGAAATAAAAGTAGTATAAACTTTTTGCGTAGGAAAACAAAATAAACTTTGATAATGTTTGCGATAGAAACTTACCACGTTACCATGGCAACGTATATAGCACTAACGCTAACTAAATCTCTCGAAAGGAAAAAAGTGCCCGATTTTGAAACATTTTTCATTGGTGCTCTGTTTCTATTAGTCTTAGCGTGATGATATATAGCCTAAAGCCATCCTCGATAAATGAGCTATCTAAAACAGAAGGGTTTTCTCAAATCGGAGTGGTAGTTCCTGAGATCATAACGTTCAACCAAACAAACAAACTCTTCAGCTTTATAATATTAGTATAGATTGAACCGTTGAGCTAAACAAATATTATGTCATATCTGTATAATGTCATACTAATGCGAAAGTGTGTTTGTTTGTTTGTTACACTTTCAAGCCTTAACTACTTAAGCGATCATCATAAAATTTCACATACACGTTGTCTGAAGTATAGAAAAGGACATAAAACCTTCTGTTATAATCAAAATCAAAAATATTTTATTCATTTTAAGCCCTAACAAGGCGCTTAAGAACGTAAAAATTATCACCGGTTCCGAAAACAACCCACTCATCGAGAAGAACAGGCAAGAAACTCGGTCGGTTTTTTCTTTCTAACTAGCCGGCCCGGCAGACGTTGTCCCGTCCTGATTATAAAAAAATCCGGCACAAATTATATACCAAAACGTTCCTCGTGAATCATTTTATCCACTGGTGAAAACTGCACAAAGATCCGTTCGGTAGTTTTTGAGTTTATTGCGAACAGACAGACAGACGCGGTAGGGGACTTTGTTTTATACTATGTAATGATATACATATATTTAAAATTCATTACTTTTACAATCGGTTTTAGTGAATGCACAGACAGGAGTAAATTCCAGACATCACCGTCGTTCACATATTGATCCACAGTATAATAGCCTCTTGAAACCAAAACCCGCTTGACACGGCGCTTAAAATTACAGTCCGGCAAATCAGTGATGCGCTTTGGGACCTTGTTGTAAAACCTAACACCTATTACCTCAAAAAAACTATCACTGGTCTTACTAAGTCTCAAATAATATAACAAATCTGTCATTGTTTCAAGTATTTAATTCGTGTCGGTATTTCATTAAATTCAGATTTCTGAGAGTTTTGTGGACATATATTATAACATTATCAGGAATTTATTGGCAGGGCTTACTGAGTCTGAAGCATGAGATGACCAGTTTATCATAGTTTCTAGTATTTAAATTATGCCGGTCTTATATATGCTGACCGATCAAATCTATACCAATGCAAGCAAAAACTATTTATCAATAAATATATAAATGCAGACGGAGTCACGTGCTGCTGTTAGTAGACTATAAAACGAATATAATTTGATGGTAGAGAAATTTGGTTGAAGATAAAAGTTTATAGCTTAAATTCATTGCTTAAAGTATTATATATTTTTCCAAGAATGCCATCAAATAAGTTAAAATTTCTCTAAATATTGTCTACATTGTGGGTTACGTTAATGAAGTTTCTTAGTTGAAATTAAGATTCCAACATGTAAATTACGTACGAAGTGTTACTATTCAGCAATTAGGCTTAAAACTACAAAGCAACGCACATTTAGCAGAGGCTTAATCACAACAAACAACGTTATTCGGAACCCTTTGTGCTCCATAATTATTCTCTTTAATCTTTGCCTCTGTAAATAACATTATTCTGTCAAATAGGATAAGTTTTCTAAACTATTGTGTTTATTATGTTTATAACGGGCCCCTATTCTGTCATTTAAAGAAATAGTGTTAGAGTGTTAATACTTTAATGACGACGCGACGTGGTCTAAAATGGTAAACACGTTAAACCTAAAAGAGACTGGTTCTGAAGTGCAGCTGCTGGAACACACCAACATATGCTTGGTGGCAAATTATCAACTTGAGGGTGGTAGCTAGTCAGGCGTAGTTAGAGAAAGTCCAACCACCATGCTGTGGTTTCATCAGGATGTTTCAGGATATTTTCCATCACCGAAAGCTCCCACTCAGTTGCTAGAATTCGAACTTACGTCGATCGAGGCGATGTGCGAACACGCTATCAACTAAGCGATCATCGCTTCAATCGCTGAGTGTTAATGTCTAGATAATATTAGGTCTTTACCTATGAAATTGCCGTTTTGTATGAAAAAATTTAAACTAATTTTTTTCATGTATTTTTATTTGTATTAATCGAAGTAATCACCCATGTAATCAATGCATCTTTGCCAACGCAGTGGCAGTTTATTGAAGCCCTTCTTAAAGAAATCAGCTGGTGCTAATTATAGTCAGTTCTATTTACTAGGGAACCATTTCATTTATGTTACGATTATCGATGGTCGAGATATATATATAATAGGTATTTACCTATGAAATTGCTGTTCTGCAGTACTGACCATTTCAAATCAAAATAATTTTTGTTTTGCTAAGAATTCTAATTTCAAATTAATTTTATTTTAAAAACATGGAATTCTTTTTCCAAAAGTAATCATTTGTTTATTGATTAGTGTTACATTTTCATCACATTTCAATCTTTTTTGTCATCATGGATACGTTAAAAATTCGAGTAATTATGGAATATGAGTACCGTCGTGGCAGCAACGCGGCACAAGCGGCACGCAACATCAACGGCGTTTACGGAGCTAACACTACAAACCAACGCACCACCTGTTATAGGCTTGCTCGCTTCCGTTCTGGGAATTTCGACCTGAAAAATGAACCTCACGGTCGTCCGAAGACTTTGGTCGACAATGACGAATTAAAGGCGATTGTGGAAGCTGATGATACACAATCTACGGCTGAATTAGCAGCAGCTTTCGACGTTAGCGTCAAAACAATATTGGTCCATTTGCGGCAAATTGGCAAGGTAAAAAAACTTGACAAATGGGTGCCCCACGAACTCAATGATCGCCAGCGCGAAGTACGCGTCGAGACGTGCCTTGCACTGCTCAACAGACACACAAATGAAGGAATTTTGAACAGCATTGTTACTTGCGATACAGAATGGATTCTGTTTGATAACCGTAAGCACTCAGCAAGTTGGTTGGATCCTGGTTCAGCACCTAAACAATGCCCTAAACGAAAACTTACCCCTAGAAAAGTGATGGTCACTGTTTGGTGGTCTAGCGCCGGTGTGATTCATCACAGTTTCTTACCAAACGGGGTGAGCATTACTGCAGATGTATACTATGAAGAACTGAACACAATGATGGAGAAGCTGGCACATCTCCAACCAGCATTGGTCAATCGCTCGTCTCCGCTGCTCCTGCACGACAACGCGCGACCTCATACCGCACAGCAGACAGTCTCCAAGTTGCAAGAACTGGGGTTGGAAGTTCTCCGTCATCCACCCTACTCACCAGACCTTGCGCCTACAGACTACTACTTTTTCCAGAATTTGGATAACTCCTTGGCGGGAAAAAAATTCAATACCCGAGAGGTAGTACAAAATGCCTTTGAAGAATTTGTTGCCTCCCGTCCAGCTGATTTCTTTAAGAAGGGCATCAATAAACTGCCACTGCGTTGGCAAAGATACATTGATTGCATGGGTGATTACTTCGATTAATACAAATAAAAAATACATGAAAAAAATTCGTTTAAATTTTTTCATACAAAACGGCAATTTCATAGGTAAAGACCTAATATATATATATATAAATAATATATATAATAAATACATTTATCCGCGAATGTTATCGACATATGGAATCTGGGGAAGGTAAACATGGGACATTAAACCACAAAGAGCGAAATAACATAGCGCACCGCTACAACTATTATCCGCCCGAATTTTATGTATCGTACATTCAGGATTTCTTTCACACCGTGATGTTATTTTGGCTCATACAGAAATAAATTGTTAAGCGCTACCCACACTAACGTACCTTAAGTAGCTAACAGTCTGTTTGTTTATTACTTTTTTAAGACTAAACGTGTCAATTAATTGCAATGCAATTATGCATATATGTAGCTTGGGCTGTGGAAATGAATATAGGTCACTTTCATCCTGGAGATATTGAAAACATATATACGAAGTCTAGAGAAAAATATTGTTTGAAATAATGATGTTTTTTTATATGTAAGCATTGCATATTTTTATATACATATATCTTTTCCAGAAGAAAAAAATCGAGGCAGACATAAGGAGTACCGATAGAAGTCGAAACTCAATACAGTAGAATAACTATGTTCTGTTTTGATTTTTTAAATTAATTATTGTGTGAATTATTTAAATTTCGTAATTGTAAATTGAAATTATAATCATTAGTATAGTTTTCACATCTATAGGCACTCCGAATAATAATTATATACATTTTTATACAGTTTGTTATGTATTCAAATATATGATAGACAGCATAAATTACAATAAAAAATATCAATTTTACATGTACACACAAGCCCTATACTTCGCGCCGCTAGTCTGATATAAGCTGCGTATGTGCAATACGGCCAAAAATACCGCTGAACGCGCCTAAAGAACTTTTCACTTCAAAAATACATTTTATAAAAATTATTTTACTAGAACTATTATTGCGCTTCTATTAAAAAGGAATGGGACAGACATATATTAGCAGTCCAAATGTTCTTTATCGATTTGTATCTCCGTAACCTGATCTAAACGAGTCAACCCATTTACTTGTAACTATATGAGATGAAGTGTGGAAATAGCATCATTGACCGAGATATTGAGGAGTAATAGGTTGGAATGGCATGAGAAAAAATTAAAATCATATAGCCAGAAAAGTTTTAAGTATGAAGATGAACGTATATAGTGGGACGGGAAGGCCAAAGAAGGTATAGTAAGATTGTATGAAGAATAATATGTGAATAAAAGGTGTAAATATTTAGATAATAGCTGACATAAGAGAATAAATGGGAAGGAAAGGAAAATATATTTAATCGAGTGGCACGAGGGTAAAGAGATGATGGATGAGTGGACAGTGACTCGCATTATTCGAGGAGACAAAAGAAACGATAAACAAGATACAGTGTACGGTGTAACAGCAGTCTAACATAATGGACCCAAACGTTCGACCTCTGCCCCCAACAGGAAATTACCTCTCGCGTCGTCGGGGGTGGGAAAAATTTAACGATTCGTTTATCTCTGTACTCGGATACTCCAGCATACTGGACCCGAAGATGTTGTATTTCTGTGAAGGATTTGTTGGATTATGGTGTGAGGATAGTACTCGAATAACAAGAAGCTGGGATTAGATAGACGAATCCGCCCAAACGTTTGTTACAGCTTCAATCAGATATAAAAAAAATATGATTCATTACACCGTTTTTATGGTTCACTTTATCCCATACAAAGCTTTTCAACTCTACGTTATTTGTACCCGACTATTTATGTGTTTTAGATTGATATTACAAAAAAGAAAGTTTGTGCGAATGGATGGATGGATATTTGTTACGGTTTTACGTATAAACTAGTCAACTAATCATCATGAAATTCGACATACGAATTTGCGGGGTGGTAGGGTGTCTGTACCCGACTGGATCGCGACCACCGTACACCAGATGGAACACCCGCCATAGTGGCACGTTTGGGCGTGTCGCGTTCCGGGATCAGCCGGTGTATATCCAGCAACCGGGGGGGGAGGGCTGTCCCTGACTGGGTCGCTTTCAGGCCGGCATGACAGCGGCGACCGGCGATGGATAGTATGTCTTTTGGTGGTCGCCATTGTTTTTGGATTGTACTGTGCTTACCATCAGGCACAGTACAGTCACTTTGACGAGCTACAATAAAAAAAAAAAAAAAAAACATACACATTGTAAGGGGCAATCATCACCAAGGCAAGGCGATGGGCCTCTTCCTCAAAGAAGGTACGGACATAATCATCACGCAAGTCCGCAACATATTGGCGATTTCAAACTCTGAGACGTTCTATGTTTTTCCACATACAGTGGTACTATAAGAACATTTCTCAGGTTCAGGTTTCCTCACGATGCTTAACTTCATCGTCAACCGACAGTATTACCAATTTATATTAATATGAAGGGCTGATTACTCGTGTCTGTAGGAAGTATACCTCTCATTCTTGTGCACGTGTTCTCAGGGTGGGGCTAAAGAGTAATATATTTTTGGCCGCTGTACTGTTCTACATAAATTGAATCTCACAGTGACAACTAAAGTAATCAATCAATCGACGATCACTGAAAGATGGATTATTGGCAACTTAGCCATACGATTAAATAAAATTAATAATTGTACGCAATTCCAAATATTTCGTTGATATTTCACCGGTCAAACTACTCGTTCGTAACGCTTATATTGGTACAGAAAAGGAAATAGGATATTTTTCATTCAGAAAAAAAGTACTGTTCCCGAGGGACAGGTCAATTATATATATGGTAACAAAGATCAGTATCAAAAGGTAAAGGTATTGCATAAATTGGCTAAAATATAAAGACATATGACAAGTAAGTTGGAAAATATTCTGCAATTTGCGAGCTACCTTGGCGTACTATGGTGCCAATTATGGTTCATAAAAACGCATATGAAGCCATAGGCGACTGCTACTTTAAAATAAGACTATTGCAGTTTAGGGTTAACTACCGAATCACATACATTTTCTAATCTTTATAAGTTTTGAAGTTTGACTTTCTCACCTGCCTTTTGGGAAATACTGCACAACAATATCAAGTATGGCTTCATCATGATGTTTTTTTTTCGCCCTAGGCTCCCGCTATTGTAGGATTTCAACTTACTGCTATCTAGCAAGGACACTACCATAGCACACAACACTTAGAACGATCTAGAGCGAAATTTGTCTCTGTTAGGAAGCCCTAAGTATAGAAACGTTATCATAAATAACCAAGGTTTTATGTATATTTTAATTTTGTTAAATACACTTAGCTCCTAAATCATTATTATTTATAGCTTAACTTAATCACTCTATCGTATATAACAAACCAAAAAAAACACACCACAAATACGCTTTTCGTGATACGGAACGATAAATAAATTAACAAATGGTCTTAGAACTAACATTAACATTTTAATAAAGTGGCAATAATTTCCTGGTTAAATTATGTTGAGGTAAACACGGTTAAATTATATTATACTACGAACAGTTGAACTTTTTTTGTAAACCTTTATCATAGTTTAGGAATTTCAACAAGAAATATATTAATCAAATAATATTTTTATTTTTAACTAACTGCGTCCGCGGTTTACTGTAAAAGCTGAAAAATTGTCAATAATATTTTTTAAACAATGCATAGTTTAATTTTCTCTATATGTTTATTGCCAGGGTTTTCTTATACACAATCTTTATTACTTATGTGATGGAAATCAATTGAGATATTTTACATGTCTCGTTTAACGTTGTCGATTTGCTTTGTCATGTAAAAGCGACAAAGTATCCATTACTCGTCGCCGCTGTCATGGCGGTCTTCGTAAATGTCTCTTCACGTTACGCTTGAAAGACGCCATGTTACAGGAATGAGGGGACACTCTAGCCGGAAGATTGTTCCACAGCTTCAAGGTACGACAAAGACAAGACGTTGTGAACTATTTAGTGTTTGCCCATTTACTGCAAAACTGTGACTCTGATGCTCGACGCGCATGGTTCGTTTATGGAAGCAGAAGAAGGGGTTTAATTAAATAGCTCTTCAGAGCACTTGGTATGATATAGACGGTAGATATGCTCAGTCAGGCAATGTGCCTCTGTGGGAACACAATACGATCATAAATACGAAAAAGCGAACTGCGTGGCAATAGACGCAGCACGATAACTGGGCCTGCGGTCTCTACACACATCAAAGGAGCTTTTTTATCGAAGTAACTACACTGTTGGCCTGGCGAAGTCTTCACAGTTTCACCGGACTACTCACGGCGAGCGCTTAAAGTACTCAGCCGATTTTATTTTAACAACTAGATCAAGGGTGCACTGCACACCTCGGCTTAAGCTGTTGTCTATACCGCGGACCTAACTAGCTAAACTATGCTAAGCTATCCGCACATATGTACGTTTGTGAGTCATACAATTTGAATTGTATGATTTACAAACGCGAATCTGGAAATGATAATATGGAGTTCTTAGTTCAAACGTGTTCAAACGTTTTTCTGTCCGTGGTTTTTCTATCGGAATTACTTTTCAGGGTAGTGTTTAGCACAATAAATAGCCGAAGCTTCGTTCCTTCGGTTTGGGAGTAGCATGCGATAAAGAAACTTTACCATTGTATGGAAAAATGTAGGTAATATATTCTATATAAATATATTATGTTTAAAAGATCAACGCTTTTGTACATGGTTGTTAGCAAAAATGTTTAATTTAGGAATTTCTCCTAATCCTACAAAAGACCCTTTCGACCTGCCACTCAACGTTTACCCTTTTTTATTCTGTCCAATCTAATTTTATTGTATGTAGGTACATCTCGAAATTCAGGCAAATATTTGGTTATTTATTAAATTTCATTCAAGATTTAGCTAACCCTGATTTTGTCTCACTATGTTATGTCATATGATAAGATAATAAAAAACATATACACATAAACACATATACAATCGGAGAATCTAATGATCAATACGAATTAAAATACTATACATTACCACTGTAACGCGTCTTGACTTGTTTTACATTTGACCCATACCTTGAGAACAATACTTTTGCTAGATGAAAAGTACCCTATTCTCTTTCCTATACTGTATGTACCTGTAACTTGTATGCAAAGTTTCATGTTGATCGGTTGACTAGTTAAGGCTTGAAAGCGTAACATCATTTTTGCATTTATAATATAACTGGCGGGCCCGGCGGACGGTGTTCCGCCCTGATAATAAAAAAAAACTTAACAAATTATATACTAAAACGTTCCTCATGAATTACTTTATCCACTGGTGAAATCCGCATGAAAATCCGTTCAATAGTTTTTGAGTTTATCACGAACAGACAGACAGACAGACGCGGTAGGGGACTTTGTTTTATACTATGTAATGATTTGCATTTATAATATAATAATATTAAATAAGGATTGTTCAAGATAATTGTTCAACATGTTTTAGTTTGTGATGTAAGAGAGAGTAAGAGATGGCGCCACAGTACAGTTAGCTCGCGCTTTCGTGTGGTCGCTGTCTTTTAATGGCATGCGGCTGTCAATCGGACATTATTCAATTAGCCAGGTGCCCCCAAATATTCAATTGTCCTTTTGTCTGTCTGTATGTTGTCTGAATCGTTTCGTTGCAGTCGTTTGGTCATTGGTCATTCGTCTTGGTCGAAAAAGTATCAGCTGAAAAACTTCCGTAAACAAGGATTAATAATTTTAAAATTAACTTTAAACAAGGTTGTTGAAAATTTGACTAAAGGGCGTCAAATAAGTATTTATTTAAATAAATCTTTAGGCTTTAATTGTTACATGAAAGTAATTTAAGACGTTCAGTCTTTTAATTTAAACTTCTACAATCCACTTTATAAGTTACGGTTTCTGGCTAGTGCCCTTCAGTCTTTAGAGAATCTGTACCTATTGCTTCACTTAATCACTGATAAGTTATTTCCTTTCACTGATATGTTTTTTTTTTTATCGTAGCTCGGCAAAATGACTGTACTGTGCCTGATGGTAAGCACAGTACAATCCAAAAACAATGGCGACCACCGAGAGACATACTATCCATCGCCGGTCGCCGCTGTCATGCCGGCCTGCGTAAGTATCTCTTCACGTTGCGCTTGAAGGACCCCATGTCATAGGAAGGAGGAAACACACTGGCCGGGAGATTGTTCCACAGCTTCACGGTACGGCAAAGATAAGATGTTGCGAACTATATGTCTTATTGAATTTTTTAAATCTATAGATCATTAATCCCAAATCTGTTCCCGATTAGGAACCTCAAGATTTTGAAACGATGATGGCTTACTCGATAGTGTAAGTTCGAACCCTAGCAACTTAGTTGGAGCTTTCGGTGAATGGAAACTGTAGTATGGTGGTAGGGCTTTTTCTAAGTCTACCTGGCTACCTACTACCTCAAGTTCAAAACCTGTCGCCAAACACCCGTTGCTGTGTTCCGGCAACTGCACTTGAGAGCCAGTTCACATCTGGATTTAGCGTGTTTACCATCTTAGAGCACAAAGTCATTTAAAATCAGATAAGATTGAGGTCAAACGTTAAAACCTCTGAACAATTATTTTTACCTTTTATAGTATACTAGATTTTGAATGCGGCTTCGCGCGCAATAATTTATACCTTGAAACCAGTTGGGGTGGCAACCACCATACCCACACGGGTCGGGGTACCTAGCCTAGGCAGTGGACTGTATTTACATTACCTGGAGATAGATACCCCTGGAAAAATGCATGCCGAAAGCATTTTCTTATAATCGGGATGAAAGCTCACTTACCTGTTATAATGTGTCTTCTCCTTCGCCGTTGCTGTTGGTGACAGCACCAGATTTCCAAGATGAACAAACACAAAGCACAAAACAAAATTCCGAGCCGCCGTGTCGCTAGTATAGTGAGCGAGTCCGAATAAGTGCGCGTTCCGAACAAGTGGCGCCGAGCAAGTGAACGACCATCCCCAATTGTCCATTGACAAACAATGTGTCAAAAAAGAATTTTAACTACCACCAACCAATTTATGCCCGAACACCAATACTTTTCCTGGATACATTGGTACCCTAGCTCCTTTTCTGATAAATAATATATGATGAATAGTAGTTTTTAAAATAAATAGCTTACGAACGCTTAGAACAGAAGCTTCTGCATACAGTAACTGTAAGGTTTCTTCAGCATTATTTTTAAAATGACTCCGCTTTTAGATCTGCATTTATATCTTTAGAAATAATTACACTATATATTATTTTCATGTAACAGTACAAGCTAATGCAGAGCACACCGAGAGAACTCTTAGGTAGTATTTTTTTTTTCAACTGACTCACTACTTATGGCTATATATTGACCAATATAAATAATATCTTTATAAGTTACAGCCCTTATATTATTTGATATTTAGTAGTTTTTACGTGAAAAAATAACAAAAAAACATTCGTCCCCACAAACATTCTCGGTTATAATATTGATACAATTTATTGACGAAGGTTGTACATCTTAATAAATAGCGAAGTAATCTGCACACTTAATGTAGGTCAGTATGAACGATAACTGAAGAACTTGGTAATAGGCAGGCGGGCCTTGTGCGACTCGGGGTATTGCAGGGACCAAGGGCGCATTGTTCGCTCTGCGAGAACTCTATATAGCAAATATATAATGATAAGGGTATACGGATTATTATGAATATATCAATAGAGCGGGATTTAGAAGCTGACAAATCGACAATCCATCACCGGTTTTCACTTTCATAACGATTTAAAAGCTTCTTTGTTGAGATTATACACTGACAGATTCAGAAACGTGTTAAACCAAAAGAAAGTCACTATGTGGGGTTTATATCCTTGGGTGTAATGATAACATTACCATTTCATTCGTTTAGGTTAAGTTACTACTGGATATAAATTATTTATTTCATAATGTACGATTGTAACTCACAATTTCAGTGGTATGATCACAATAGCCTGTAAAAAACCATAAAAATAAAAGGCCAAAGACGTCTTCCTGAAGGAATGTGTGGGCATAATCGCCACACCAGCCTACGAAGTATTGGCGATTTCAAACTCCGAGATACCCAGAGTTCTATATTTGTCCACATATTATGATGGTACTACAAAATCATTTCTCTGGTTCAGGTTTATTTCACCATGAGCTGATAGTGTTACCAATTTAAATTAGTAAGAATACTGGTTACAATATTGAGTCCTTAAAACGAGGCGTGAAGAGGCACTTTTGCAGCTCGGCATGATGACGGCGACTGCTGTTGCTACGTAAGATTCACAGTCACCGTTGTTTTTGGTCTATACCGTACTTTCCATCAGGTATTGTGCAGTCATTTTGCTGAACCAGTATGGAAAAGAAGAATTCCAAAAAACATAGAAACATCGTGTGGTTTTATGAAACCACGATACAAGTGAAACTTTTTTTCGGGACGTAGGCATTTAACGGTTTTTTTTTTCGCAAAATTAATCGATTTAGGGTATTAAAATGGCGTTTTCAATCTTACGTTAATAATTTAAAATGGGAATGACAATGGGAAATCAATAGTGGATAAGATATCCAACTATAAATTTTAATTTCAATCTGCGTTTTAGAGTACGGAATACATAATAAATAAAATCATTTCGATGATACACATATTGGCACTGGCTGCTCTACAGAGTGCCTTTCACTTTACCCCTACTCCGCGGCCGCGCGCCGTCTGTAATGCGACATGCGACAGATGGACGAAAAAATTTGAGGTGATGGAAAAAGTTGCACTTTAAAAAATCATTGGCAGATGGTTCGAAGCTGCGAACATGATATTTCACTGGTTTAACCACTCGAGAGCCATGGTTATTTTTTCAATTACAATGTAATCATACTTAATTAATCATTTGAAAGGAACTTAAAGTATCCATTATCTTTATTCACTGTTTTTGATTACCAGATAAAACCATGTAAATAGAACCCTACAAGCGTAAAGTATTAATGAAACGCCCCACTCAATTTCTTTAAGGGAAAAAAGGTATAAGGGATGAAAACGGTCCCATTACCGGCGGTCTCGTTGGACTGGATTTCGGACTACTGAAAGGGTGTTGATAGGGTGACCATAAATATAAGGTTTAAGATTATTTAACGTAAATCTAAAGAAATTGTTTAGAAAACATTGCAGATTTTGCAGCGAGGAAGACTATAGTTACTGGATAATATATGGAACAAAATACACAGTTAATAGTTGATAATAAACAGCGATCTGGAGTTTTTGGCGCGGTCTTGGAATGTCATGTAGTGGATTTTATATTTTATTCATAATCTTGAGTTATATTTATATATATTTTGTAATATTGGTGGTTTTACGTAATATAGTTAGGTTATTGTGAACAAGTGAAGTGAATGGGAAATATACTATGGAGCATGGATCTGACTTGCCACAAAAACTCCCTGGAAAGCTCTAAAAACACGGCTACCATCTTGTTAGTTCATTAAAATGATCGCAAGAAACTTAAAATATCATTACCTACTTGACAACTTCTAGGTTTTGTGAACTTGTTTTTGGATAATATAGAATAGAATACTTGAAGTATCGAGGAACGACATTCGTGTATCAGTGCTTCAGGGACTTGGTATTGTAAAGTATGTAAAGTGGATGAGAAATCTTAACTAATTCTGCCGCTATGACGGCGATATTATGCCCTAGTGGGGTAGGTAGCAAGCTACCGATGGGATCAAGGTTTACACCACTGGATTCCCTCACAGCGATAACGGGCAAAGAACAAACTCACTTTTCTGATCGCAACGCTGTCTAGGAGACACATATGTATCGTAATACGCGTGATTACGAACATTAAAACATACGAAAAGCATAGCAAGCATGGTGTGAAGTTTTTTACATTTAAAATTTATAAAAGAGGTGGTATAAGAACAAGAATCTTTCAACATAGCGACGAACGTACTTGACATTACGTAGTGCAGTACCAACATAATGCAAACGTTAACAACACCGTAAGGCGATTTATTAAAGTACAATTTGTTATGTTGGCAACAGAACAGGCAACAAAAATGGTAGTGAGAGTACTCATACCCATGATTGGCGGTCAAAATTTAGTGTATTGGTCCAAACAGATTCTATTTCAAATAGTACAAACTTGCATTATTAAGCTCTTTAGCGAACGATTGATTTCTACCATGTCGTACAAAAACAGTATAAGAAAGTATGAATAAACATTACATCAAGCGTTATTGCTTTGATTCATTAAACTTACGGTAGATAAAGTATGATAGTCAAATGTCAACACACCACAATCACTTATTATAATTACAACCGCATCAAGTGTGAAATGTCTGACATTAAAACAAATACTTATATAATCAAAATATTTTACATCAGTTTTCACAATTTTAATGTATTCTACCAGATTTTTAGATTTAAATGAAATCGACTTATAATGTCGATAAGAAGCTCTCTGTATTTTATTTACCCTTGGATAATCTGTAAGGTAAGGTATAACTTAACGTTATAAATACGATTGTGAGTTTGTTTGTTTGGTACGCTTCCACACCTTAACTACTTAGCTGATCGACATGGTTTGCACTCACATTGTTTGGAGTATAAAAAAGGACATAGAACATGTACGATACGTATCTTCCATCTAGAAAAAAAATGAAGTCCGGTGAAACTGTTAAGACCTTGCTAGGTCAATAGCGTAGTCAGTTTGAAAAAAAAATCTAGAAAAAAATTCACTGTTCTCCAGAGATTAATAAGCGAAGCCCTGAGCAAAAGCTAGTTTTTAATATAATACTATATAACAAAGTGGAAAGATCGAATATAAAATTATTTGCAAGTACACACAGTATATATAGTTAAAAGAGAATGTATTTAGTATTTGAACATGTATCATTGTCACCCTTCAACCACAGAGCAGGGTTAAAGCGATTTAAAGATACTGTGAAACAATATTATTTACTAAATTCGTGTGGATTTATTCGTAATCTACATACATATATTAAATAATTGTGTCGTTATATTTCAAAATGAGCTAAATCTCGTGTTAATCGTTTATATAACGTTTAATTTTTTTTTATACACCGTGAACGAAGTTGAAATTTTGCCGTTCATAAGGTATTTAGTTTTTTTTATGACCTTCATATTTTACATGTGTAAAATTTGAAGAATTCGAAAACTAACGTAAAATATTAGGAGCGGCTAAAATTGGATTTAGCTCATTTGCTAATTAATGAGATGCTGTGTAAGTTAGATATATAAAAAAAATTGAAGTGTTTATCATTTATCCGGGAGAATATTTGAAATGGCTCCACCAATTTTGATGAGACTTAAACATCCAAATAGAAGGCTTTCGAGATTATTATCTAAACTACATATCATTTCGCTTTTCAAGAGGCGTTTAGCAATAACGATGAGGTTTATTAGATTTATCAATAGTATATTTGGATGTCATATAAATTTCAACCTTATCAAATGACATGTACAGTACAATAATTGTATACTGCAAATTAATGAGTAATCTCGCATTAACTTTATATATATTTAATGGTTGGTCGGTCTGTATACCCCTCATTGTACTGTACGGTATGTTGTCCCTATCGACCTGTGATAAACAAGTAACTTTGTAAATATAACAATGCTTTTGGACCTCAAAAGCTGTTTGAATGTAACACGCGTCTTTGTTCACGCGTTGCTTTGTTTTACGGTATACTTTGTTATGTTCATAACTGTGATATTTTGGGAACGATCTTATGTAGGTGTGTCGACCAGCGAATTAATTAACGTTGTATTAACTTCGATAAAGAAGTAGTTGTTTTTATTTATAAGCGACTTAATACTATAATAAATAATAATATAACTCTCTGAATATCATTTATTTTTATAAATAAAATCACTAGTTCATTGAATAGTAAAATAACATTTGACGCAATATACAACAAACATCAGTACAGTACATTAGCAGTAATGCGTGTTCAAACAAACAAACAGACAGAGAAACATACTTTTCTAAAAATGATAGAAATGTATTTTATTACTTATTTCAAGACACCTGCAACAAATTTCAGAAAAATCAAAAAAAGTACAGAGACGTTAGATTTACATTTTTATTATATGTATAGAAGAAGATTTACAGATTTTAGTGTACGACCAGAGTGGACGCTACAGTTCGTTACGCGTTCGTTTCAAACATATACATTAATACGTGAGTGTCTTGAGGGGCGCGCGAGCGTCGCTCTTGGACGCTGAACACACCGCCGAACGCAAATGCACTCAGGCCGTACACTTACAGTAGATGAACGGATTAAGACAATCTATAACAAATTTCAAAGGTAGTAGAGCCACGCTGAAGCTATTATTGGTCTCAGCATGAATGGGTCGACTGGGGTAGTACCACCTTTCACAGAAAACTGACGTGAACAAACAGTGCATGCATTGTTGCGTTTCGTGTGGTCAGCGAGAGCGCCGAATACCCATCTCCCTTCCTCTCCCCCTCCCCCAAACACAGGCTGGCAACGCACCTGCGAATCCCTTGGGGTCGCATGTGTCTATGGAAGGTGGTGATCACTTAACATCAGGCGACCCACCTGTTCGTTCGCCTGCTATGATATAAAAATAATAATTAAAAATTCATCCACGTGTTTTCTTTTCACTATAAATAGTTTTTTTCAGGATTTACTAACTAATAACTTGCACTTTCAGTGTTTATAATTTACACAAATGAATCGTATATGATAAGATAATTTTAAAAATACAAAATTGCAAACGCAATGATTACCTACCATATTAACGGTTACTATAGTCACGGTAACACATAACGAACATTTTTCTCTGCTGTGCCAAAAGAAATTTGACTTCAATGTGTAGCAACGTTTTACATGAAAAAAAATGGCCGTCACAGAATGCTCGGCAGATGTGACATATTTCATTTAATATTGCTATTTGAAATTAATGAAAATCAATATAGAAAATATGGAGTAAACAATTATATTTTAAAGAACACACACAAAGCTTTTATGGAAGCGGTAAACATATCAAGCATACTATAGTCGGATAAAAGTAGTAAGCAGGGCATACAGAAGAGTCAAGAAGTGCATAATATACGCGTGCACACACAAAGGAGTCAAGAGCGGTAGGGTAGAGGAAGCATGGCGGTAAGAGAAAGTGTCATGCCGTTTACCATGACGGCATAAAGGTCGATTTTACTACCGAGACGCCCCAGTAAATGTTGCGTCATATTATTGCATGTATGTTATATAACAGTTGGAGTGTATTAGATAGAATATTCAAACAATAACATCTTTTAACTTACAGATTTGTTCCTACTTTCACTCATCCCTGTTGTCTTTGATTTATATTCATACGGATACGGTAATGAAATTCTCCAAAACTATATTCTCTATTTCCATTTAACAATAATAAATTAATCCTATACTAAAGTGAAAGGATAAAATCAGATTTAACTCAGCTAAATCGCCTCTTAATTAAGTCTGACATTTTCATTCTTCAAACGTTCACAGTGAATGCCGTGGCCCCGTTACCGTAGCGCCTCTGTCCCCTTGTCAGAATGACCTGACAGGAATTACGCCCCGAATCAGAAGTGTTAAGACATCCTGATCATATTAAATAATGATTGTATATTTTAACTTTTTGAAGTGCAAACTACTTTAAGCACGTTGAGTTGTATTTTTTTTGGCAGGAGATAACCTCATAAATATTTTTTTGCAGACTCTTGGTCCTAAAATCAAAAATCGTTGTATCTGAGTTCATGTTCATGTGTATCATTGTGTCTGTGGGCAACTATTTAATTTTTTTATTTATTACTATTTTTTTTAACTTACTATTAATTATTTTAGAATGGTTTTTTTATGAGGTTACTGTCTTTATGGCGGTAACATTTTGATGCTTTATGGAGCGTCCACGGTCCGGTGAACGAACATACTAACCGCGTCGTCAGTCATGTCGGTATAGTAGATACAGGTGTTGGTGCGCCTGGATATTGCTAGTAGCAAACTTATAATTTCGCGTCATGACATGTCAGTAAGCGTGACCGGCCGTATTGCGCTTGCGCGGCTAGCATCAGACTAGCGACGCGTAGTATAGGGGCCTGAGTATATGTAATATTGATATTTTGTATTGAGACTGTGCAGCTCACCATATGTTTGATTACTTAATAAACCGAATAATTGTTGCTCTGAATACCAATAGACGTAAAAATCAGACTAATATTTATAATTTCTATAAGTACACAAATTATGAAGGTTAAATAATGAATTTAAAATTTTCAAAATAGAAGAGAGTTATTCCATTGTTTTGAGTTTTCGCTTCTGTCAGCAGTTTCTATGACTGCCTCGACACTTGTTTTATTTTATCTAAAAACACAAATTCTGAAGCAAGGACCTGTATTGCGCGGATTTTAGGAATCAGTGATCACAAAGTACGCTCAGGCTTAGAACGATGACCTTGTTTATTATGCAACAATAATCCATGTGACGTTCTTATACAATGCCCACAGCATGGTGGCGCTGCTTATAACCACTGTTGGGTAAAAAGCTCCTTTTTTAATGCTCTATAGGTTTGAGCGTTTGAGCACAATCCCATCTGATATATAATGACGACGTGGTCTAACAAGGTAGACACGCTAAACCTAGAGACCATCGGCTCTCGAATGCAGCTGCCGGAACACACCAACAGGTGCTTTACGAAATATTTTTAATTTGTGGGTGGCAGCTAGCTAGGCAGACTAAGAAATAGCCTTAACACCGTATTATGGTGTCATCACGATGTCTTCCAACACCGAAAGCGCCCACTCAATAGCTAGGATTTGAACCTACGTCCATATCCGAATACGCTATCAACGAAGCCATCATCGCTATACCGACGATATTACTTACTTTACTACTATTTTCTTTATGACGTCCGTTTGAAGTGAAAACTTTTATAGACGAGTTGAAAAGTAATCGAAAGTGAAGGATCACGCTCGAATCGATGAAAGTGAATCGTGTATACTCGACTCCAGTGGTCAACAACCACGTTTGCTGTCTAACAAAAAGTACATCATTTTAAGTACATATTTAAATGTCACTATAATTTATTTACATGTGAACATTGATAAATCTGTACAAACTTTAAAGGTAGCAGTCGGTTCTTAGCGACCGCGACGCGTGACTGTGACCACTGAACTACGCGACCGCAGTCGCCACTCACGGGGCGACCGCTAGCTTACTGATGTCCGCGACCGCGACCGGGCGACATCGCCATTCTTCGGCAGTTCTTATGGGTGGCAGTTGCGTTATTCAGAATATGTGAAGTTATTCAGCAGTTATTGGGGGATGAAAAAGATGATGATATCCTTATTATGTTGTTATCTATGCCTCCGGAAAAAAGGATAAAGATTGATACAATTGTTATTATGATGTGCTTCTTGTTTGGGTCGTGCTACGGCACTGCTTCCGATGCGACCGCTGGACTGGACTGGACGCACGTCACGGTCGTCTGATTTGTTTAGTGCTCCATATAAATCCATACTAAGCAGTGAGTCACCCGACCCGAATGCGGTGGCTGGTCGTGGTAGCGCGTCGCAGTCGCTAAGAACCGAATGTTACCTAAATGCTTACGTGTTTATAAGTTTTCCCTTCTATCATGTGGTACAACATTCACCCACTTTGTTAACCAATTTGTAAATTCCAAAGTTATTAATATATGCCTGGCTTTAAACTTGCGAACATCGAATATAAAATTCCATGAAACTTTGTGTTTAATCTATTATTAAAAGAAATTAGAATACACATATAAAACTAAAGCTTTTAGAAGATTGGAATGCTCCTATCAAACTAGACTTCATTACACAAACGCACGAAATGACAGAATTATACAAGTAGATATTACAACGACACAATAAATATCTCGGTTAACTAAATTCACCTACAAAACTGTCATCCGCCGCCATAATGCGTACTTATGTGGCCCTTTTAGTCGAAACTAGGGCCTCTGTAAGCGGATACGCGTACATAAATCAGAAGTGTGCTTTCATTATTTATTTACCTACCGTCGTGGAATATTAAACGAGGTACTTTTACATAACGCTTCTGTTTTATTTATATACATGGTGTTCACACACGTTCTGTATGAAATAAAAATGTTCAAGACAATCTTGTAGCGATAATTAGGGTTGTCGATTGTAAAAAAATATTAATACATTTTGAAACTTAGATAGGCTACATTTTGTAAACTATTTACATTATTTAAGTACTATATGTAATTATAAATATTCATCCGTGTTTTTAATTCAGTAAAACCCATAAAAGTTGTTTTAAAACTTCTTAGCGCGGTATGGAAAAGTTTGCGTTACGCGTTCTGTGTCTGGGTCTAGTCCTATACTAAAATGAATAAATGTATAGATAAGTATTTATACTACGGGACTTCGTATAGTATATAGTTTATAAGCATTCTCATATAGGTATAATTTAGTACTTACAAGCAAAAGAAGTTTCGTTTCTTCTTCAAGTTAACGGTTCTTCTACTTCTTATGTGCCAGCTATCAGGTCTCTTATGACAAAGTATAGTAAATAGAGTGACATTTCTTATTGTGAGTAGTGACTACTGCCAAGTATAAGTAATATCGTTATTAATTTTGTACAATTTTATATTCATTCCCTTATTAAAGTATCTAATGTTATAATTCTGGGAAAAATCTGTGTTTACACCGTCCACTCTATATGTGCGTTTAAATGTAATGTAAATATCATCATTATCGTGTTTTTTATGTGTTTGTTACTCAACAATATGGTCCTAAACATATTATTGGTTTTTAAATTTTACTGTGAAAAGATTATCTATATTTTCTATATCGACCTTATATAAGCCAAAAGCATTTTTATTCTTTTATCCTCAAAAAAATTAGTTTTACTTTTATTGCGGGATCTTGTATTATTTGACTCTATAATTTGTAATATTGGTAGTGTTTTTGTTTTGGTATTGGTATTGGTATTGGTAGTGGTAGTGGTAGTGGCTATTGTGCACAAGTGACGTGGGGGGTGATGGGGATGGGGATGGATCATGGATTATGACTTGCCACAAAACTCCCTGGAAAGTTCTAATAAGAGAGCCACTATCTTGTTAGAACATTGAAATGATCGCAAGAAACTTATAATACCATTACCTATTCAACAATGGCAGTAATAATTTACTAGAAGATCGGTCGCCAACAATATACCTAAAAAAATGTCATCTGCGCAAAAATTAGGCAACTTTATCAACGATAACCGAAGACAAATGAAATAGTAACAATTAGGTATAAATATGATTAGTAGTCTGACAGTCTTTTTCTTAGATCCATTGTGAAGGATTTAATGAGATTGTGTTCAGTAATTATAGTCGTTTTAATTAATCCAAAGGCCTGTCATGTTTCTTTCAATCCCTACTTAATCCATGTAAGAGTATAACCTCTTTTGCGGTGGATGACGGAAGTGCTTTGTCCTGTTTTTCTAATACGACTTCGGGTATTGTCCATAAAACTTTTTGATGGGTTTGTGACGAATGCGGTGAGTTAATTTTAAAGCTTGCTCATTTCAGCAAAGTAGCGTTGGATGTTCATATCTGTTAATCGTTGAACAGTAAAACAACCATGTTGCGATGACAACGAACGTGAGACATGAGTTTTTTTTTTATTTTTGGAACGAAGTTCCTTACGGCAGGCTTGGAGGAGATAGGGATTTTGCTGCGCGACCGAACTGAAAAAAAATGTGATAGTAAAACCGTAAGAAAAAGTGCGTGGAATAAAACCGTTAAATGAGACGTGCGCAGGCGCGACAGTCGTATACACAAGCGAGTAGTGTATAATACCTTTCTCTTTCTCCTTCTTTCTTTTCGTTCTCTCATCCCTTCTCTCTCTATTACCACTCCACCCCGCCAATGCATAGTATATTGTAATTATTTCTATTTCTATATAATTTTATGTTGTCAAACAAAAATAAAGAGATTATATTTTGTTATTTTAATTGATAATTTAAATTACGATTTTTTTTTATTTTACGTAATTTATTATTTCCTAAAATATTGAATTTCCTAAATACTTTCCTGTACTTAAATAAAAACTAATCAGCAAAATTTAAGAGAAAAATCAAGAAAACCTACATAAAATTGAGCACGATTTTTGTTTTGCAAATTGTGGCGATTCTACATTAACCGAAGGAACTTCGTTCCTACCTGGTGTCCCACGACACCACTTCTTTTTTTATAGATTTGACTACAATATCATCTGATCTTTATATATGAATATCGACGTGGTCTAGGATGGTAAACACGCTAGGGCTAGAGATGGCTGGCTAATAAGTGCAGCTACCGGAATACACCAACAGGCGCTTGGCCATAGATTTTCAAAGCTCTGACTCTGTTGCATGGATTCGAACCTCCGTCCATAAAAACTGCACATGTTATTAACTAAACCATCATGGCTTAAACGTGTGTGCAAAGGAATGACCGCGCTTTTCTTCCTTCGATGGCCTACATATTATTGGCTCGCAGATCCTCCGCCCCCCCCCTGACAATTGATGTGAGACATCTTTTTATTGTAGAACGTCGAAGCGTCCACACTGTACTTGCACATAAGCACTATAAGCACAGTGCTACCCAAGAACATCGGTGACCATTTAAGGATCTAGAATCCATCGCTTTTCTTCACTATCATGTTAAGTCTTCATGCCTTTATGGGTATACTCTGACTGATCTCGAAATGTTACAAACCAAGAGAGCTACAAATGAGAATAAGGACACTATTAGATTATTTTAATTAGGGTCACGCTATAATGGATGTCATATCTGCTGTGGTGGTCGTGACACTAATTCTTCTTCTTTCAAACATTTTGTTGCTCGTAATTTTTTTACCGTCCTTTCAATTGTCAACTTTATAAACATATTCTTCTCAATTTATAGAACAAATACTGAAAAGAAGTGATAACGAATCAGTTGTAGCGTGTTTGGATAGAGGCGTGAATTAAATCACTATAACGAGTCGAAACTTTCAGTGTAGGAAAAGACCGTATTGAAGCATAAATAAATGGTGGTACGACTTGTTCTAAACTCGCTTGGATAGCTATCACTTTTACATTCTAC
Source organism: Antheraea yamamai (assembly GCA_036509395.1). Classification (NCBI taxonomy): domain Eukaryota; kingdom Metazoa; phylum Arthropoda; class Insecta; order Lepidoptera; family Saturniidae; genus Antheraea; species Antheraea yamamai. Next base: position 1,750,571 of record AP028442.1, read on the forward strand.
ACCCAGTAAGTAAGTGTATTCCGGCAGCTGTACTTGAGAGACTGCGCTCCTATAAGATCCACATGTTACATCTTTAACCTCATTGTCATTTGGTATCAGGTGAGATACTTATAAAAAAATATCTAATAGTTACCTGGAGAATCAGAAAATATGACGTAAAATTTACCCTTTAAATTATTACAGTAAAGTCATGAAAACCTTTTGCACATAACTATATTAAACTCGCGCGTGTCCCCTAGCTTTCAGTTTACGCCTATAATTTATGTTAATACGGGAAGCCATAATATTTGCATAGTATTATTTATATTGGAACATACAGGCTTACATGAATATTTATATAATAATGTGTAAACTAAATTTGTTCCTGGAAATTGGAGACGACCGACACTGATCTATATGGATCAAATTAATAAACATAATAAATAACACACATTTTATAGGGTAGATCAATATGTGAACGATGGTGTTGTCTGGAGTTGACTCCCTTATCTGTGCATCCACCAAAAACGAATGTAACTATCAATTTTTTTTTTATTAAATCGTGAAAATATCGACCAGATCATGTTTCTTTTCGGTTCTTCTCGATGACAGGGTTGTTACTTGAAGCTGTGGTAGTTTTGATGTTTACAAGCGCTTTAATAGGGCCTAAATCGAATAAAGTATTTTTTGATTTTGAATTTTGCGCATGTATTGTTTTTAACAACTTTATAAGTATTAAATGTACGAAGAGCTTTAACGAAGTATACCGTTCCAGATACTATACTCGACGCATTTTTCTTTACCGTCTGAGGGTGTATTATTACTTAACATTAAGTAATTTAATACTATCAAATGGATTGACTCAGCTGAGATTTTTTTGCTAATAACAAAAAGGAATGAAGTCTACCTGATTTACTTGGTCACCATAGTCCATAGCTATATAGGTAAAGGAACTTCAAAAAGATCGTTGTTCTGGGTCCAGTCCTAATATATACTAGTTTTGAAGACTGAGGTGGTACGACTTGTAGGCCAGTGCGTATTGCCAGCAATACTTCGGACTGGGGCCCTAATTACATAACTGAAAGGGTAGAATAAAGTAAAAATGGCTAAATATTTCATAAAATTAATGTAAATTTCCATAAAATCTTGGATTATCCACTTGTATGTGTAGCCCGGAATCTATGAAAGATGCACTGATGAATAGATCTTTATTTATTTTTTTATTTAATGGTATGGCTATTAATCTATTTGTCGCTGCGAGGTTCAATTAATATGACACAGTTCAGCCGCCAAAATTTGTAACTCTTTAGCAGCACCCGGGTAGCAGAGGAATGAGATGTATATTTCCAGCGGATGCGAGCAACATCAGCCACTCTCCTTATTTATTATTGGCTTTATTAAACTTTCCATTGAGTTTTGTTTCAGTCATATTCCGTTAAAAAGTTTTGCCAATTTTTAATACACACGTAACACGATTAGGTGATAGAGTTTTTTTCATTGAAAAGCAAACAGGAAAAAATACTGATATATTTATTATTTTGTATAGTGACGAGAAACGAAAATAAAGGTTATATAAGGTCAGAATCTAGATATAGTGGATATAATCGTAAGATGAAATAAAACTAAATCAAATGTATCAATTACTTTATTTTCCGTAATATTAATTCATTATTTAAATAACATTAAAATCTTCATTTGATATTTACAAAACCGTATTCAATTATTTAAATGTATCATTTACTCACCCTTAAACATTATTCGTTCGTAATGATGTACAGTTTACTCTTAATATTTGTATTTAACATTACTTTATGGTAATCTTTTAATATTCCAAAGGAAATGGTGCAATCTCAACCATTTGATTACATCGCACGCGAATCATATAACACAATAATACAAATAAAATAATTAGAAAATGTTTCCAAATAAGATAAACGATTCCATATATTTCTTAGAGAATCTTATTAATTCTTAATCAGAGAATACTGTCCCGATATATCCTATAATTATATTTCTTATGATTTACACCAGATGAAACTGACATATAAACTTTAGTGATTCTTCAACATTACTTTTTGATTACAGATCGAATCTCAGTACTTCTTCCTTGGATGGCATATATACTAACTATGCTGATGAATGAATTACATAGAAATAATAAAAAAACGTTATTCAAAACAAACATGACATCTTTGTAAGGGCTACATAATCATTTTTAATCCATTTTTATCTAATAGATTTATTTTTATTGAAAATTTTAATTATTTATAGTCATCAATCCTTTTGTTCTTAAGCAAATCCGTGGTGTAAAAAAATAAAAATCAGATAAATATATAATCAAAAGAAAACATTTAACTGCCTTACTTCTGCTCTCCACAACGGCACGAGAGGCAGATTGACGAGTCGTACGCACTATGTCCTTCTGCAGAATCGTTGCATTACAGACGTTTTCATATCTACCCACACAACTTGAGTTATAGAAATCTGTATTCATAGTTTATAGATATTGAAACGGTCGAAACCCCACGACTTTAAACTTATGTTTAATTACTTTTTGAAGTACCAACTTTGATCTTATAAACTCTCAGACTAAACTAGATAAATGCTATGAATTAAAATTTACTTTATTTATATAAACTGCTAACGACTTTATCAGCATAATTATGATTTTATCTAGCATGAGTATTTACAAATCGTATATTTTTCATTTTATGAAGACAATTATTGCATCGTTTATTATGTTTCAAGGTGTATTTTGTCATATATAAATCGCATATCCTCAGTATAGTTACAATACAGAACAATCAATAATTGTAAAAACAGAACACCGTTTTCTATTGTATTTTGTAACACTTATTTGATTTTGTGTTCAACTGAAATAAATAATATTTAGCTACAACTAATGTCTTTGAGCTATTAGTGCAATTCGCTACATGGTATGACAGTTTATTTACACTAAATATATAACTTAACCTTAATTTGATCACATCATTATTTAAATGGCTTATAGTCGTAAGCTAAAATCAATAGATTTTAGTGCTAGTTAAGTTAACATGGTATTTCATAGTAGACTTTGATCCCATATTGCATTAACTTTAAATAAAATGTGTTGACTTGACAACGAAGAATGACGACATTACAGTTATATTGTGTTAACTAAATACACTTTCGATGAAATTTTGATTAGGTTTTCTTTATAAAGTAGGTGAAAGTATGAAATGTAATTGTAGAACTACTATGAGATAAAGAGGTTTATATACGAACTGTAGTTGCAAATAGTGACCTAAAAGCAAATTGTTAACCTTGACATCATTATGAGAAATATGTCAAAGAGAGCTCTTGATTGAATACATTTAGGAATTTGAGACGGATAACATGGACTCGTTATGGAACATATAGTTGTCATAAGCTCCAACATGCTGTAGATTTATAGTTAAATAAATAGCAGCGCATACTATTTTTAGTATCATCCCAAATAAGTAGGATACCATTGAAGTAAACTATTGAGGGTCTGATGTTCTGTGAAATATAGTAGTAATTTCCATAATTATTGATGAATTTTAAAGTAATTATAATAGGTTAAAAGTAAATAATATATAAAAAATTATAGACGTTTGCCATTGTACGGGGCATAATGCAAAAACTACTGGCTAGATTTCAATTAAAAAAAAATTGTTTTATTTCTTAAACTGTTGGCGGCCCTTATTTAAAAAATATATCACGAAAGTCTTAAGAAATCATAATTTTTATAAGCACCACACGTTCTGCTATTTATGCTTTATTGCCGCGGAGATAGTTGAGCAAGTGGTGTGGTACTTACGTTTTCACCCTAATAAATAAATTCTATTATTAATATAACAAGTGACGCGCATAAAGTCACAAGTATCAGCTAGCCACAAATAAATAAAGGTGATAAATGCACAAAAAAAGAGCATATACATATATAATATTTCTCCACATAAATAATTTTAATAAATCTTATTTAAAAACCATTTACCAATTTCAATGAACCCAGTGGGACCAAAGCCTAGATAAAGATTTGTCTCTCATAATCTTCTTTAATACAATCTAAATATTCCGTTATTATATACCACTGAAAAGATCGTATCAGCTAGTTTAAGTTCATTTATAAACAAGAAAACTCCACCAAATTTTATTGGTCAACGGTTAATTTATTATAAAATGTCTCTTAAATCTTGTTTGTAATAGCATCCCATTATAGTCACAATGATGCTGAGCATTGCGGCTGATATTGGGTACTGGATGCGGAGCTGCCCACCGTGTTGCATTGCAGCTGGATGTTCACCTAGAACGAAGAAGACAATATATTTATGATATTCTCTATGTAGAATTGTGATTGTCGAAGGATCTTCCCCTTGCTGCGTTCTGTGTTGTTTATTATACTGCACTTTTAATAACGCATTATGCTGGTTTCAGTATCTGTTGATACCTTTTCTCTCTAACATTGTATAAAATTTAAAAAAGTTTATAAAACTGTGAAATAAAATATATACATAGATTTTTGATAATTGTAAAGTTTAATGAAGATCACAATTAAAATAACCATGAAGCAATTAAACATCGTTTCAGCATTTGATTGATGGAGACATTGTTTTGTGGATACCCATAGTAAATACTTGATTGAATGTGACTTTATTACTTCCGTCTGGTATTGATTTGCTGTTGTCACGTCTCTCACAAATGATTACACCTGTGTCATTCCTATACGGAGTATCCTTAGATGAATGTTAACAACTCCAATGTTCGTGGGGTTAATGCAATCGATTCTAAGAGACGTGGAAGCGACCAATAAATTCCAGGCGACTACAGCAAAGTTACATTTTAAATCCATTTTAAATCTACTATAATGTACCTCTATATATCATCTTATGTATTGGTATTTAAAACAAATGCATCCAAAACCTTCGGTGTTTAAATATCTTGTCCCGGACATAATGTAAATTAGTGACGTGACTTAAACACGTAGCCTTCTCATATAGAGTCAGTATTATAAAGAAATATTATAATATATATAGGTCCGTATATTAAGACGCATTCAAAGTCCTATAATACTTTGACATCACTAAAATAAGCCCTTGCTAAGCAATGAAATGATGCGATTGCTGGCACTTTCAGAATGGATTAATAGATACAGTTCGTAACAAAATATGTCTTTCCATTTTGTTACGCGATACGGCGGCCTAGTAAACAAAATAATTATTAAATCAAACGTTGAATGCAGTAGCGGAAATAGTGACTATCCTCGTATGGGAATTACTAGGATTGACAACGTATCAAGAAGAATAGAACGTATATTATTTTTACAATTGACATCTTGGGAACTGGCTATATTTTAAGTTATTTTTCAATAAGTTGTCAACTTATTTCTCACTTTCACTATAAAATGGCTCGCCATTGGTAGAGATTGCATCCACACACCTTTGAAGGTAAGTGTTCTCGGACAGGATAGGATAGGCATTTGAAAAAGCCCTAATTGACCAAGATGTTTTCGTTCATCAAAAGTTCAAACTTGTTATAAAATTCCTAGGTCGACTGATGTGTTGTTGCGAAAACGCTTCTGAAGTCAACAGTCTATAATACTTTAAAACACTATTCACTTACATTTTTCAGATATACAGTAGTCTATTTATAGGGGGTAGTTGTGGATTTATAATTATCAGTGTTCATTTCACAAATGTAAACAAACGGAATTGAATTCACAATTAAATGAGTCCAGTATCACAAACACTAATTAATATCGCATTAAAATGTAATATACAAGTTCATGTGAGTGAAATAACACGGAAGTGTATTAATTGGCAATTAAAATTATGATACTGGTTATCGTTTTAAATAAATACTATACGTATATAATAATCAATGTATGTATGTCTGCGATCATGTTCTCTAAACTAGGCACTTAATTTTGATTAAGGTTTTTATTATTATTTGAAGAATTTTACCCATAAGGTTTGTGTATAGCATATTTATAGAAAACAGAGAAAAGTTGATGTTATGTAATCAAGTCGTAAAAATTTTTTTTCGGACGAATTATCATGCCAACGCTAACTAAACCTTATTATAACATAACTAGCGGGCCTGGTAGACGTTGTCCCGCCCTAATTATAAAAAAACCTTGACAAATTATATACCAAAACCTTCCTCATGAATCACTTTATCCACTGTCGAAATCTGCATGAAAATCCGTTCAGTAGATTTCGAGTTTATCGCGAGCAGACAGACAGACAGACGCGGTAGGGGACTTTATTTTATACTATGTAATGATATATCAAAAATTGTAATGGAATTATATACCTTAAAATATCCCACAGAAATATGCATATCTCCTAAGGATAACTCACAAAAATCATTTTTATTTTTAACTTTCTTACTTTCAAATTTTATAACGACGTCATCAGCAATGATTATATTTAAAAGGAATTATATCTAATTGAAGTAAAATATTATACAGAAAAATACAAACAGAACCAAAAATAAACCATATGATATTTTGATTCTGAACGACATTTTGAAACTAGTGATTGCCATAATATCGATGTAGTGTCGATAAAGTAATTCCTATATTGTTTATGAATTAATATTTTTTTAAAATACTTATTACATATAGTGAATTGTGAATATTCGATACTTAAATTAATAGTGTATTTTAGAAGCTATTCTGAGCAACATAGCAGGGATTTACTAAATATTTTAGTTATAGTAGGCATTAATATAGACGAAAATTATTCCTTACAGTATATAATTACATTGAATATCTTAGAAGATGTAAAATATTTAAAAATATACTTTTACTTAGGTTAATCAAAGTAACGAAATATTATTTTTAACCTATTAACTTCTAATGATCAAAATATAAACACAAATTAAAGCAACCAGGTTAACCTTCACAAAATAATTATTAAAAATATTATCGGATATCTCGATAGCCGTTTGAAGAACCTTGTTATGGAAATTTTACTGCCTACTCAGTTTTATAAATGAATTGTTCTCTTAAGTTTTATAATAAAATTATCTGAAAATCGACTACCTATGTAAACAAGTTTAAGACTATGGATTCTTTATTGGAAAAAAAAATCTGATCTTCTTTCTTCATGAGCTTTTAACTCGAAATAGTTATCGGCCATTTTATTCTAACAAAAAAAACTTAATTTAATAAACGTAAGTATCAGTAAATGAAGTTCCGAGAAAGAAGAGTTAATTAATTCAAAAAAATAATTGAAAAGTATTACACATTACTTTCGAAGCATCAATGACATTTCTATCAGTTTATTATCAAATATAGCTATGTCTCAGATGCTAATTTTAAATAATTTCTGGAACGTTCCATCAATAAGTGATGATTATCGTCATGTTAATAGATATTCAAATGTCCTTGGTGAAATATGACCAGATCTCAACATATAAGCGGTTTTATATACAAAATCCAATTTTTGTTTCTAAAACCAATGTACAGAGGATCGCTACTAAATCTTACTTTCATTTGACACTACATCAAAATATTCTTAAAAGACACTTCCTATTAAACTGACCTAAAATTTCTGAGTAATAACCTCCTATAAAACTTAATTTTGGTGAACGTTCTACTTTCTCGTTTCCTTCTAAACTTGTGTGAGACGGAACCAATTTGGTATATTTATCAAACAAAATTACTTTTATTTTCTAACCCAAACGAGTTTCACAATCGATATTATTAACTTTCGCATCAGCTGTGGTTTTGAGTTGTCATATAAAAGTATTAAACTATTATGAAGAAATATGGCACCTCTAAAAACGCAGTTTCAGGATACTCTGTCGTTTTAATACACCCTTGACAATTTAATGTATATTCGCAAAAACTTGGACAAGCTAGATTTTATATAAGACTGGCATGATTTTAATACAGGAAATAATTGCGAATTACCCATCCCATGTTTTAGGCACAATAAGACCGGTAAAAGCTTTTCGGGTAATAGTGTTAGATTTTACAATAAGGTCTCGTCCCAAAGTACAATTGATTTATATGGTAGTCATTTCAAGTACCATGTCAAACAGGTTTTGATGTAAAAACGTTATAGGGTGGAACATTACGGGAACAATATGTATGTCTAGAAATGAGATTCATCTGGACAAACTCTAAGAACGAAACTATAATAGCTTGTGTAGTTGTAATAAAGAATATATAAAAAAAATATGAAACTCCGATTGAGTTTTTTACCGCCTTGTCTCGATAACTGGGTTGATTCCAAACCAGCTTTGACATTTATAAATGCTTTATTAAGGCCTTAACTAAATAAAATATTCATGATTATGATTTTGAAAAGTCAATGTTTTCAAGACTTAAAAACTGATCTTTTGTAGGTGCAGTGAAATCTACTTCAATGTGTTTTACTTATAGGTCACGTAGTGTCCATTTGGCAATATTTATTATATGGAATAACAATTCAAGTAATTTCCATATCCTTAAATCTAAACTACCATCGCTTCTCTTAGTCTGTTGAATTTTAAAATCATACCTAGTGAATTTAGTTTAAAAATCAACGAATCGTTGTAACTTACCACTGAGTACATGGACCAGAACTGATTTAGGGTTGGCGTTAGCTGGTGAGCACGTATAACGTCCAGAGTCTGTGGACTTCGCTTTTTGGACGAGTAAATGAGAAGTTGTCGTCTCTCCTTTCTCTGTTATCACTGAAACTCCTCCGCGAGGTGAATCATAGTTGATCTCCTGAGAAGAAAATCACTTATGTTAGCATAACGATGGACTGTCAGCAACTCGCATGCTGAAATCTTTTTGAATAACCTCTTGGAATTATGATTAGGTTATACCTGGATCTAAAAAATAAGCTTACGATATATCTGTTGTTGGTTTAACATTCTAACGTGAACGTAAAACAGTTTGCAGAATCCTAAACCAGCTTCCATAAAATTTTATAGTCTTACCGAAATACTGATGAAAGTTAGGGCAGAAGGAAAACGCTATCAGAGTCCAATTTGTTTATGATGAATCAAGGAAACAGAGTAATAAAACTGGTTTATAATATTTTCCCCGAATAGCACTTCTGTTAATATTTTTGAGCTTTCTAAGTACCCCATCCAATTTTTATAAACGTAATACCCATTGTTATGGGATACCTTTGTTATAAGGCTTACCTGAACGTAACTGAGGATTTTCCTTTGATATGTATATACTATATTTTATGTATCACCGACATTGTATTATATAGAAAATTTATAAAAGAGTGAATATTTTTGACGAAGCCTCTGATTACAGAGTAAATATTTGACATCAGAAAAAATAAAAGTGGTACAAACGTCTAGAAGTAATTTAGATGCGAACCCCGTTAACAGAATTTTGATATCTCAAAGTGGGGTGCGGATCAAACATTGAAAACGCTATATCCTTTTTCACTTTGCGGTCCAAACGAAAATAAAAGTGGTACAAACGAAGCACTATCGAATGGTATCTTCATAATATATTTTTTTCAAAGTGGGGTGCCAAGTTCACATACCTGACATTTGGATACAATTTATTATGTGTAAGTGATCGGACGTAATCTTATACACGTGCACATAAAGCGATTACATTTTTGCGTCGTGTTGTGTGATTAAATGTTAAGTTAGAAGTGAACTGACATCCTTACTGTTTTAATAAAGAACCATGTTCGTTGTGCATAATTGTAAACTATATCTATTTTGCTAATATTTGCGAATATACTACCTTGCTGATGTGGTTTATGGTACGGTCCTTGTATAGTAAAAGTATCTAAGCAGAGAAATGCAAGCGCGTGTGTGGAAAATGGACCAATTTAATTAAATAATCGCGATTACCAGCAATTTTGGTACTCCCTTGACCCACCAACCTTTTCTTATCTGAGTTAAACATTCACTCGCGCGTGCACCTACAATGATACTGTTACCAACTATATTTCAGAATAAAATGCAAAATTGTGAATCTGATGTCCTTTCCAAGTGTACTGAACTTTCTCATCATCAAAGCTGGTGGATAACTGGTATTATCTAATAGCCCTTCTTTGTAAGACTCAAAGACTTCTTACTGAGCTATTAAGCTAGCCTCGGTTTAGTACCAAGTTCTTATTTACTGCTAATTTAAACTTGTAGCTATAACTATCGTGATATTTTGTTTAATAAGGAACTAGAAGTAAAATTTTAAAAAATGTTGATCGTAAATGTATCCAGTAGCTTTTGAATGACGAGCGCATAAGGGAAGACCTCCATCATTTTATTTATATACAAGATAGATATCGTTTGTTATTTTTTTTGGCTTCGCAATTGTTTCCTTGTTATGTAATACTAGTTATATTTACAATTGGTAATATCTCGGGAAGCATACCATTTTTTATACTCTGTTTTACCTCCTTTGGCTATAAATTACAAAACAATCTTTCTTATTACTTATCTCGCTTAATTTACACAGGAGTATAGGGCATTCCTGTGTACATTTTTTATGATGCCTAAACCCACTGGTTCAAGCGTTGCGCTGCCCGTCAATCAGCGTTAAGTATTTTATTAATGTCTATTATAAACTAACACGTACGTGTTACCCCTGGATTAATTTTAGGCTGTTTTAATTTCACTTTCATTATCAAAACATTTTACCATTACAATTTTTTTCTGATAATTTTTATTGTTATTGCTAAAACCTCTTATATAGTGTATAGTAACGTTAGATTACTTAAATAATACTCTTAATATTTTTCTATTTACGAGTAAAAGGCCCTTCAAAGGTTCAGTTAGTAGTAGATTAGTCTGAACAAAAAACAGAAAATCAAATCTCATTTATACGTATACATTAAAAAGACTAAATCCCCAAAACTTGTAAAGACATCCACCAAAAATTTTACTGTAAAAGAAATTCCTATTTCACGTGTCGACAAATTATATCGCCATATAATAAACCGTAAGGAGAGAATAATCGCTTAATCCATTATTCCTCGACAAGCTTGGTATGAATTAATTTGATTTAATAATATTAAGTCTCACAAGGAACGAAGGAAACTCAATTTATAGGTTGTTTAACGATCATATCCGAGATCATGATGAAGATTTGCCGGAGACAAGTTAATGAAATCCCAAACGCTATTAGCAATTTGGCATCATACCAAAAATGTAAATGGGCCGATATTATTGTTGATTTATGTATTAATTTGATCATCGGGAGAATGTAATATATTTATGTTGTAACTTAACCATATTATCAAGATTTCCCAAAAAAAATTAGGAAACAAATTTACGAACTATATTCTGATTTACCTTTTTTATTCAAGTATTAACTTGGTTTTGAATTTTAGGACATAATGGGGAAAGTGAATTTGATAAAGATGACCTAATAATTTCAACTATATGTTGCTCCAATAGTGAGACCAGTTAACTAGATAGGACATGCATAATCTGAAGAGTATTTGAAGAATAACCTTATATTCAGCTAAAAAAGCAGACGTCTAGACTTATCAGAGTTCAACATTTCTACTGCCTTTTAATTTGATATTTAGTGTCTTAGGGAGAAATTTGTGTTCAGAATGTGAGACTAGACATCAAAGGGGAGCAGTCTTTTATTTTTTGGCGTAATTTTATCATTTTTATTTAGCTCTAGCGAAAAAAGTAATGTAACGACCCAAGATCATAGTAAAAAAAAACATTCCTCGGCTTTGATTTACTATGTAGGAGTCTAGACTCACTTGGAGTGAGTGATAGTAAAATTCTGAGTGCCAAAATGACATACATGACTGTTTATTATTAACTTCATATATGATATATATAGTTACAATACATCTTTCAATAGTTTGAATGGCATACTCGATTTACAATAAACGTTTCAGCCAGTCTGTCAAATAGGATGACATACTCGAGTCATCAAGAGCTACAACTACATTCACTGCATTCAACCCCACTCACTAGTATTAGATTAGAAAATACACAATATCATTACGTATACAGATTGGTGACAAAATATTAACATTTAACAATTCACACGTTCGACTCTCAATATAAAGCTACAATTAAACAAGCAAATATTTCCCAATAAAACGCAATAATTACACCTTCAGTTCAGCACCTATAATTACAACGACTATGCTAGCAAAAGCGCCAATTAACAACGACTATAAAATAACAATATAAAGAACCCTATTTTAAACAATAACAAGAGCTATTTCGAACAAGCACCAATTTATAACGACATCACTTGAATACTTTCAATTTGACGGTTCTTTTTCAATATCCCCGGGGGCTCAAGATAAACGATGTCGTGTAGCGTCTTGCTTACAACAAATTTCTCGACTTGTCAATAATGTACTGACGATCCAATTCAGCGTCAGCTTTTAAGGGACGTTTGACGTCATAATAAGTTAAATGGACTCGTATTCAGATCGCTTTTACAAGGTTATTTATTTATATCATGTACTATTTACTGTCAGACGATAAGTTGAATATGGTTAACGTTTAATTTATAACATATTTTAATTAATTATAATTTTGAAGTGAACACTTGTTTAGGCACGTTGAGCAGTATTTTTGGCAGGAGTTAAAGTCATAATTTCACACCATGACATGCTACGTAAGCGTGACCGGCTGTATTGTGCTTGCATGGTTTGCGTCAGACTAGCGACGCGTACTATAGGGGCCTGTATATAATATGTAATATTATTATTTTGCAACTCATCATACGTTTGATTGATTAATAGACTTTATATAAATGTATATAATTATTGCTCCGAGTGCCAATAGATATGAAAACCACACTAATGTTAATAATTTCAATAAACAAATTCGGAAATTTAATTATTGTCATTCACACTATAATTGATATGAAAGTTCAAAGGAGAACACATTTCATTAATATTATAGAGGACGCTACTTTGCATTTCCGCCTGATATTGATTGAATACTACTACGTCTAACTGCAATAAAAAAGAATTAATTAATCAATATAACATACACATATATATTACATTACATAGTATAAAACAAAGTCCCCTACCGCGTCTGTCTGTCTGTTCGCGATAAACTCAAAAACTACTGAAAGGATTTTCATGCGGTTTACACCAGTGGATAAAGTGATTCATGAGGAACGTTTTGGTATATAATTTGTGAAGGATTTTTTTATAACTAGGGCGGCACAACGTCTGCCGGGGCCGCTAGTACAATATACAATTAATTAATATGAATATAATATTTATCAATAAATTAATTAAAATATGTTGCAGATTGACGTGTAATCACGACAATCGATTACACGTGTTTCGCTCCTTCACGGAGCATCATCAGATCAATGTTGACTCTTCCGATGCGATCGGGCGAGAGAGCGTGGTTTTTTTTCTCGAACTGACTACGGTATTGACCTGGCAAGGTCTTAACAGCTTCATCGGACTACTAAGCCGAGCGCCTATGACTGCCGTAACTTTTTTATTTATTTAATAGAATCCAAATTCTGAGAGAAATTGAACTCAAAGAAACTAAATTAGATGACAATTGTTTAAAGTACAAATAGCTTTTAAAGTAATTAATGTCTACTTAGAACAATAATTAATAACTACTATATTTCTGCCAGAAAATTAATATTATTAGTTTGTAAATATTCCCTTTTCGAGACAAAGCAAGGTCTTAATTATCTCAGAAGTCTACGGCGTATTAACGATTTCAGACGCCGAGGAATGTATTAGATCAGTGGTATCCGGCTAAATTGCGAGTCGGTTGGAATCTTCATGAACGTTCCTTAAGCGTCAGCCAATAATAATGTTACTAATTAAATTCATACTATTAAAAACAGGGCCTATGTAAAAGTCTGTCAGGGGGCATCATGTTGATATGTAATTTCATAACAATGATTTAATGTCATGGCTTAGAACTTACTTGAGTACATACTTGACTTAGAACTTACCATACCATGACTTAGAAGTCATCGTGGTCTAGTGATGTTACCGGTGGAATATCAATCGAATGTACACAAGATCGAGTCCCGGCATGTACCAACAAATTTTTCGTATCTCGCGTACATTTTAATAATTTAAATTGGTAACACCATCGGCTGACGGTGATACAAAAATAAACACCTTGAGGAAAACTGAAGAAGGTGGACTGAGAAATTCTCTAGCAGTACTACTATACGTGACAAAACATAAAACTGAATTTCTCAGAGTTTGAAATCACCTATACGTCGTGGGCTGACGCGGTGATTATGCCCATAACTTCCTTCTGGAAGAGGCCTATGACCCTGCAGTGGATCTCTTGCAGACTAATTATGATTACTTAGAAAAGTAAAGGAAACATTATAAACGCTATGAAACCCTAAAATACCTTACAAGGAACTTTTTTATGCCATTGGAGGCAAACGATCATGTGGTTCACCTGATGGTAAGTGATGGGAATCACTGATCCGTTGCCGACCCTTGAGAAAGGAGTAGGCTCGTTTCTTGAAGATTTGTAAGTTATATTGGCCCGGTAACTCCGCTGCTGGAAGTTCTTCCAATTACCACCAACATTTATTTTCATGCACATCTTCTTAACATTTCCAAATTCTGCTTTATTAAGTATTCTTTTTGGAGGCAAATAATCTAAACGTGAAAGTTTATTAAGAAATCAAATAATCAAAAGTTTGAGCTATAACTCGTGTCTCTAATCCAAACCAAGACAAAGAAATTTATTTATGATTCTGGCAGACCAGTGTACGAAAATGTCGCTCATACTGGCAAAGATTCAAATCAACGTGCCTCTAAGTTTGCTTGTAAATAAGAATGAATGCAAAAGTTCGCAAAACTGGAGCGAACCACTCGCCAAATTTGCTGCCACTCTGATTGTGCAATTTGGGAAACATGGCTCAACGGCCAGTTATCGTGTACTGTTAGAGATGTGAATATATCGATATATAGTCTATAGAAATTAAATTTTAGAAACCTATTTACACGAAGACTACACTTTTCTTCAGCAATTTATTTATTTATATTGAGCGAGGAAGCGTTGATTATAATAATACATAATTGTGTTAGAGACATTCAGCCATTTATAAATGTACGCCAATAAGTTACACATTATAATTACTTTCGTTATTAGATATTTAGTGAACAAAACGAAAGAGTAATTTGTTATCGCGCGATACTAGAATTACTAAATACATAATGTAAAGGTGTATAAAAGGTGTAAAAAAATGATGAGGGAGCAAGGGAAGGAGGTGCGGAATAATTATGCAGACTCACTATTCTGTTTGATATGGCTTTATATCACAACATTTAATTGCGACGATATATTTATTTATGATACAGTGTAATAAGTTCATTATCTGTAGTGTTGCTACTCCAAGTTTATAGTTTTTAAATTTAAGCGACGTGTAAGATGGTGCGTGCACATGACAATGCATCCTTAATTATTTATGGAAGGAAAGTAGCAAATGGAGGGAAGTGGTGGACGAAGGGGTATTAAAATTATGCGTTCAGAAAATTAAACGGTAAATAGGCGTCAACAGCCGTTATTAAATAATTTCCTGTTTAGAAACGTTGCTGGCTTACTTATTGTAGCATTGAAAAGGTCGATATTACTAGCCTTAAAATACTACTACAAGAGTGACTACATCGACATAAGAATGAGTTTTGCCTATAATTAGTAGAAACGATAGGTAGCCATACGGAGAGGTTTGCACGTAAATGTCTATTTATTATTAAGGTTAACTACAATCTGCTATTATATGATGATGATGATATAAATATAGCAATTTTTTTGAGGTTGTTTTACTTGAACTTGAAGTAGTAGCCACGATAGTAAAGTTTGCTCTTCTCAAACAAACACACTATTACAGTTATATTTGAAATTGATTATTATTAACCTATTAATTACAGTTTGCATTATTGTAATAGATTCCAAAATACATTGAAGGAGACGAACTTCTTAGTCTTCCATGGATTCACCGTGCGGGTGCCGGGTCCATCGTGTGGCAGAGGGAGAAACTCAGAGCAGTTCCCAGTACTTGCGACCCAGGTGTAGGTTTAAGGAGGCCCCCTTTGAGATGCGCATCAACGCTCACCTTCACTGCTCGAGTTTCCCGCCCTGCCTAGCCAAATTTGGTAGGAACCTGTTAGTGCAGCCTTTGATACTCGTTCTAAAATAGAACTTACTGCAGTTCTCGACAGGCCAAGGTCCTTCAGAAGGTTGTAGAGAGATTTTGCTGGTATACCTCTCGGTCCTACTTCTACCGCGTATAAATTAACCACATAGCCATTTTTATTTAGTTCATTAGTTAGATCGTATATAAATATTATATATAAAACTCGCTCATTTCCTATTAATTCATCACACTTCTAAAGTACATCTTAGGCATCTTGTTCGTAATTTACGTAACGGGTAAAGCCAAACAAACGATTCGAATGATTTTATGCAAAGAAATAAATATAAAAATATCAGCATGTAACTATCTCCTTACTTCTGTATTAAGAAACTCTTGTTGATGGAAGATACTTTAAATTAAAAATGTACACGAATTCTGAAAAACCTTTGATACATTTCAAGGAAACCTATTACATCTAATCGTCATATCACAGGTCCGGCTACCGGAACACTAACTATTTTTATACACATTGTTATGCAATACATCTAATTAATTACGGCCAGTCAAATGGAGCTTTTATATTGTATAGATTTAATTAAGTACTCTAGGAAAAAATTGAGTAGATTCTGTTAGTAATCAGTTCATAGAAAAAAACTATCGACTATTCTTATTTCAATTTCTCGATCTAATGCTACAACACTACGATATCAAGAAGTAACCGGAGTGCGGAAAGGATACATTTTACAACATTAGCTTTTGTTTTATTTTCCAGTAGATTAGTTTTGAAGTAACTTAATTTAACCTTTTATGTTTAAATACAGAAAACCGAAAATAGCGCGAATAGGGATGATCAGAAGTAAATTTATCTACAATCAAACATATCCGCACCTGACGGATAAACTTTGTAATGCCCATATATCAGTTCTTACGAATTTGTACGTAGACAGAGTATCGTCCACAAAAAATATTTTTTGCTATAGAAATTCCATGTTTAGAGAAAACGTTTTTCCACGTACACGGAGCATTGTTCACAAAAAAGGTTTTTGGTATAGAAATTCTACGTTTAGAGGAATTAACATATTGTGGTTGGAATAACAATTTTCGTAGTCTATTTAAATCTCTCCTTTTTTATTATAACGAAAAAGTGACGTCACAATATGTGATAATAACCATACATTAATCTAAAACGAACGGTGACCACAGAGATCTAGAATCCATCGGCAGTCGTTACTCATGCCAGCCCATAATTTTATATGTTTTGTAGACTTTAGTGTTTGATCAAATCTCATCTAATGTTAAATGAGGATGTGATCTAAACACGCTAAGCATATGAGGGCTGACCCTCAAGTGCAACTGCCGGAAAACACTAACAGGCGCTTAGCGGTAGATTTTCAACTTGGAGTTGGTAGCTATCCAGGCGGACTTAGAAAAAGCTCTACCACCATGCTGCGATTTCATCACGATGTTTTCCTTCACCGAAAGCTCTGATTTTGCTAGGATTCGAAACTACGCCCATCGAGGCGGTGTTCAAACATACCATCAACTAGGCCATCATCGTTGTTAATAAGGAAACCCTCTCAGTGGCTCTAGATACGACGCTGTGATGGATTTGTCATCATAATAGTAATCCAATCAGGTCTCTATCTCTCTAGGTGTAGTAGGGATACTACACAGTTTGATTAGGATATCCCTTAACTTAACGTCTAATCATGCTACTATGGCGATAATTAAACCTAGCAAAAATCGTTAGGCACAACTGACTAATAATTCAGAACTAACATTTTGGCAAAACTAAATAACGGGTCGTGGAGGACGTTGACGTATCAACAATTTTATCACCAGAATACACAAAAAGCTGGCAAGTTTTCGAGAACTAATAACTATTATAAGATAAGTCATGCTGTATGCATGCGAGTGCTGGGCTACGAAAGAGAAGGATGAGAGATTTTTTTTTTCGAACTGACTACGCTATTAACCTAGCAAGATCTTAACAGTTTCACCGGACTACAATTTTACATGTAGCAGAGATGCGAATGTTAAGGAGAATGTGTGGCGTGACTAGAATGGATAAGGTTAAGAATGAGTATATCAGAGGAAGTTTGAAAATAGCACCAGTGCAGAAGAAGATAAGTAGTAATAGGTTAGCATGGTATGGGTATGTCATGAGGAGAGATAAAAACCATGTAACTAGAAAGGTATGATGGTGGACGGATATAAGAGTAGAGAGGAATACTGAAAAAGGTATGGATGGATTGTGTGAAACATGATATGTGTGTAAAAATTGTGAGTATTGAATACATCTGACAAGGAAAAGTGGAAAGGGAAAACATGTTGTGTCGACCTTACTTAGTAAGGTAGTAGGATAAGGGTAAAAAGACGATAATGAAGGAAAGTTTTCGAGAGCATATATATGGTACGTTGCCATGCTAAACACGCAGTCCTAATTAAGACGAATCTAATAAAACTACATATAGTAAACATCAAGTTGTTTAGGTTATGTTAGAAACATAAAACTATACACACTTACATATAAAAAACAATAATTGAACGCACTTACCTCATCCCTATGCGTCCATCGTATAGTCGGAGGCGGCTCTGGCGAGTGCTGGACGACGCACGTCAGGTTTATCGTGCTGCCAGTATTTATGAAAAGCTCTGGACCTCCTAGTATAGTCGTCAAAGGCTCTGCGAAAAAATTAAAATCTAATTTCTTTCCCAATAAGTTGTTATTGAAAGGTATTGTTTACCTATTTATCCTAATATAAACCTGAACAGTGTTATTACAAAAAAGTTAAATACTTGGTTTAAGAAGGTTTCGAATTAAATGCACCGCGCTCACCCGAGGCAAGTTCGCGTTATCCTTTTTCGCAAGTCTAATGTACGTAAGCAAAGCGAGACATAAGAGCAAGATGGTGAACATTTAGCAACCGCGGTGCATTTAATTTGAAACCTTTTTAAAGCAAGTATTCAGTACGTATTTAACTTTTTTGTAATAACACCGGAAGAGTTTGTTTGCTTGAACACGTTTAACTCAGAAACTACTTGAAAAATTTTAAAAATTATTTCAGTGTTATATAACTCATTTATGGAGGAAGGCTATAGGCTATATAGCATCACTAAAACCAATAGGAGCGGAGCATCAATGAAGAATGTTTCAAAATCAAAGTTTTATTATTCCCTTTGAGAGCTACCGCTGCATGCGCTGCGTAACCGTTTACGTTTACGTTAACTATTCCACACAGATAAAGTCGCGTGCAGACGCTAGTGTGCATATATTTGTCCATAAACAGTTGATATATGGTAAAATTTCTTATAACAGCAATTAAAGCGATGATTACTTAAAGACGTGATGATTTGACATTTTTATGTATCAGTTGACCCGGTCGGACACTTATACATACTTACACATACACACAAACACATACCTACCTTACGTTTAACGCGTAACGAAAAATTTCCCAACCGTACCATACGTTTTACTATAAAAACTTATGTGATAGTTGATGACAATAATGTGTCAAACTAACAACAACATAATGACAATTATACACCAGAAGCTACTTACTATAAAGAAAGATGTTATAAATGAATCATGGTGTGTCTTCAATTAAAATTTTTGGCACAAATACAATTCATATATAAGTCAATTGAAAAACTAAGAGTAGTCCAAAAACGTTGCAAAATTGAATGATTAATCTAGAAAATAACAAATCGAATTCTGTTTACCGTTTAAATATTTCTTCAGAAATTTCATAAAACTATTAAAATTTGTACTGCAAAATCGAAACATTCACTTTTATGTCTTAAACAGTTTGTGAGCAAATTAATTAAGCTACGTAATTACTTAGCAAACTCAAACAGTTGTTAAGACTAATGAGGATTATAACTTAGATTACTTAAAATCGATCTTATAACGTTAAAGTAGGGCATGGCTGATAAGTAAACTGCTTTAACCATTTCATGACTGATAAATAATCTGATTTAAGTATGTCATGGCCAATAAATAATCTGATTTAACCATTTCATGGCTGATAAATAATCTGATCTAAGTATATCATGGCTAATAAATAATGTGATTTAACCATTTCATGGCTGATAAATAATCTGATCTAAGTATATCATGGCTAATAAATAATGTGATTTAACCATTTCATGGCTGATAAATAATCTGATCTAAGTATATCATGGCTAATAAATAATGTGATTTAACCATTTTATGACTGATAAATAGTCTGATCTAAATATATCATGACTAATAAATAATGTGATTTAACCGTTTCATGTCTGATAAATAATCAAATCTAAGTATATCATGGCTAATAAATAATGTGATTTAACCATTTCATAGCTGATAAATGATCTGATCTAAGTATATGATGGCTAATAAATAACGTGATTTAACCATTTCATGGCTGATAAATAAGGGGCTGTTCATTAATTACGTGAGGGATTTAGGGAGGGAGTTAAGTCTAATATTACTAAATCACACGTGGGAAAGAGAGTGGGTTCAGAAAATTTTATATTTTTTTAAGCAAAACACAGTGTAACTATGTGAGAAGATCAAATTAATTTAAAGTAGGTAACACATGTTTATCAACTAAAATATGTCAAAATCTAATACAATGGTTATATATATTACAATCTATGAAAAGACTTAAAGTTATTTAGTTTTGATATTTCAAAATATATTGTAGTAATAATTATAACTAAATGTTATAACATTCAAAAAGTTAAAATAAAAATAATGAAGCAAATTATGTTTTTTTTAATAAATCTAATGCATTTACTCAAAATACAAATTTTTAAAGATGACAAATAATCTAATTTTACTACATCATAGCTAATAAATAATCTGATTTACGCCTGGTTTCTGAAGTATATTAATTGTAGTTTATCTGTTCAATAGCGTTATCGGTTCGATAACTTGTCAAATTGTGTTTCTGAACACACAATCATACGATAAATGTCAGTAAAACTCAACGGGCCATTTGACAGTTTATCTTATTGATAACTTTGTTGAGTCAATAATTATTGTTAGTTTAACCGAGTATCTCAAAAACCGGGCATTAACCATATTAACCAAGTATCTCAGAAACCGAGCATTAACCATATATACTAACACTCCGCTCTTATGAAAACGTTATTAGAGCCTCGCTTCAAACATCTTTTAGCGAACGCCGCTTTATTCAACACAGCACTGGGCGTAGATCACCACCATCATCAGCCTATAAGAGACCCTGTAGGGTCATAGACCTCTTCCCGAAGGAAGGTATGGGCATAAGCACCACGCCAGCCCACCATTGGTGATTTCAAATTGACAAATCCACAGTTCTATATTTTCTCACATACAGTAATACTACAAGAACATTTTTCAGGTTCAGGTTCGCCCACGATGTTTTCCTTCCTTCAGCTGATAGTATTACCAATTTCGATTAGTAAGTGTACGCGAATTCTGAAAAATTCGTTGTTACATGGGTTCGACCCTGCGGACATCGGAATAATATTCCACCGCTAAAACCACTAGATCACAATCATTACGTATTTTAATAATAAAAACAACGTATAAAATATATCGAAATATTATTAATAAATACTGGTTAACATCGTAATCACATTAGTATAGCAATAAATCTTTATACCCCGCGGAGGAACTCGTAAAATTTATTTTAATACCACTTAATGTAACTTTAGGCCGATATAAAGTTTATCATTTTCTAAAGATCCTACGAGTGTTCCGAGTTTATTTTCATATTTTATTATATACAAGATATTTTATAGGGTATAACTTTAATCACGGCGTCGGCTTTTTAGGGTGGAGTTTGACCACTGGGTCGTATCATTTCTTTTCAGTTCGCTTTAGACCAAATCAAATCAAGTCAAAATATTTTATTCAACTTAGTCTCTAATGAGGCACTTATGAACATCAAAACTACAAATGGTTTTCACAAACAACCAAGTCATCGAGAAGAACCGACAAGAAACTCGATCGGGTTTATTTTTTATATATATTTACAGCACATTACAAGTTATAATCATTTCATCGTACATATATTGATCGACTCTATAACAGAGCTTTGATATAAAAATCCGCTTGACATGGCGCTTAAACTTAACAGTCCGACAAATCGTTAATATGCTTTGGGATAGGCTCTTGCTTAGCTTAATAGACTTTTGGTTTAAACTAATCTGAGCATTGATTACTGGGGCCGATACATTGTAAAATTGTAAGGAAGTAGGTGTTAACTAATTGTTCAATGCAAACATTTACTAATATAAAGGCCATAGGGGCCTAAGCATAGTGCATTAGCCCCAGGAAGATATTTAAACGGTACTTAGGGGATATGTAGGCACTAATAAGATCATAAAAGTTTCATATCTCTACTTAATTGGTTTTCTTTTTTTTTATGTCAAAAGCAGGAAAACGAACAGGTGGGTCACCTGATGTTAAGTGATCATCACCGTTCATAGGCACTAGCAACACCAGGGGAGTCGCAAGTGCGTTGCCAGCCTGTGTATGGGGGAGGGGTAGAGAAAGGAGATATTTAAACGGTACTTAGGGGGATATGTAGGCCTCCGGTGCTCTCACTAACCTAACGAAACTCATCAATGGAAGTTTCATATCTGCTACTTAACGTTGGTTTTCTGTGGGTCGGGTGGTACTACCCCGGGCGAGCCGACCCATTCATGCTGAAACTAGTAATAGCTACAGTAAAAAAAGTAAAAAGAGAAAAAGTAAAATATGTAATAAACAGAAAAAAAAGTTCTTAGGATTGACTGAACGGATTGGTCACAATTATTAATATCCTTAGGGGGCTTCATAATAGCTTCTAGATATAAAATTAAGAGCTATATAGCTTCATAAGGTCATTGAAAGTACCATTTAAGTATATTTTGGTGCTGATTCACTACGCTTAGGCCCCTATGGCGTTTATGAAGAACAAACTCTCTAAGTTTAGTGTTTATATAGCGACAGATTTATAAGTTGAAGGTGGTAAACCTCCACATAATTCCCTCGGCGTCTCTTCAAGCACAACAATTACCACTTAAATTATGTTACTTTTATTAAAAAAAAGCTTTACTAGATTATTTGTACGCAAAACGAGTTTTCTTTGGGTTATCGCATCTTTAGCCTTAAAAGATATCTCCTTAATAACTTTTTACAGCTTTGTAGGATCGTAAAGATTTAATTTTAATGTTGCTCAGACTCCAATCGAAGCTTCTAAGCCTAGACTCCATTTTCATTCACTCAGTAGTCGTATCTGTATTTCTAAATGTATAAAAATCTAGTGTCACAATATTAATCCACAACAAGCTCCGAGACTACTCGACCGATCTCCATGGAAGATCTGGCAGTGGCAATGGCATGGAAGGAATGACATTTATGTATAATTTAGTCCAATTTGAGAGATGGGATAATTTATAATTCGATTAATGGACTCAATATTTTTTAATTACAAATTAAATTATTGTCTATGTTGATTATTGTTGTTAACTCTAAGTTTCATTAGTCTCGAACAGATGATATGATGAACAGATATCGCATAGATGGCGCTACGTAAATATTTTATCATAATTTTAATTCAACGTTAATAACTGAGCCACAGCAACGCGTGGCCGGGTCAATTAGTCCAATTGTAGATTAGATTAGATTACATTTATATTATATTATAGAAGCTTATAATGAATTAATAATATTAGTGATTTACCGACTACGGAGAGGAACATGCGGTGTCCGATAGGTGGTGTTGTACCCACTTGGCACTCGTAGATGCCAGAGTCGCGTCGTTGCGGGAACCTTATCTATATAAAGGAATTATTACATTAAATTGTAGGTGAGTTGGTTAAATTCTGATATATAACTGTGTTGTACTGTAATGTTTTTATTAGAGCAAGCTATCTTTGTAAACGCAATGCTATAAAGAATGTAAATAAAATAGATCTTCGATAATGATTGTTTGTAGCATGCTCTGTAAATATTATTCAATTGGGTCTCGAATAATGTAATGTCACTACTGTCATACTGTCAACTGTCACTTCCTTCCTGTTAATACTGCGTATATCGTGCTCATTCGTGTTTCTTAAAATATATCTCATAATATCGGGTTTGTGTTTATATTTAAACCCATTAATCTATCAGTTTTTTTTATACTTTATAGGTAGTAGCGTTTCACAACGATCTCAGCTGATATTAAATGGCAATGTGGTATAAGATGATAAACACGCTAAACCTGGGGTAGACTGGCTCTCAAGAGCAGCTGCCGGAACACACAGACATGTACTTGACGACAGATTTTGAACTTGTGGTTGGTAGCTAGAAATAGCCCTAATAATAGCACTAGAAATAGTCTTACCACCATGATACGGTTTCATCGCGATGGTTTCCTTCACCGAAAGCTCAACTCAGTTGCTAGGATTTGATCCTACGTTCATCGACGCGGTGTTTGAACAGATATCAATTATGCTTTAAAAGTAAAACTTCAAATTCCATTACTCGGACAATGAAGGCAAGCAAATGTACAAACTCGCGGAATAGAAGAAATAAAAACGTACCACAAAATATGGGTCCGACAACACAAAGAAGTGTACACACAGACAAAAATTAGCATATTATCTGTGCTATTACGCCATTTTCCAGTTCCAAAATGGCGGCCGACGACATTAAGGGGCGTTTACACAATGAACGTGTAAAAATTCGCACCGCAGTCTCATACAAAACTAATCTAACTTTATTTTCACAGCGAGTTTTGATAAATGAAGTTTAATACTATAGTTATCAAGTGGGTATACTTTTGTAATACATAAATAGAACTAGCGGATATTAAATAAGTTATACAGTTATTAAATTAACTTTTAATAAAAAAAAATGGTAAATACTTAATAGATTCATAAAAGTAAGGAGCCTTGTATCACGTATGAAGAATTCCGCGTTCATATACCGATACGTTTAATAATTATTACATGATTAAGGAACATATGGACTATATTTTCATTATTTATATATTAAAGTTTATCACAGGAATCTTTGAAATGGCCGAATTGATATCAACGAGACTTTTATGGGCAGATAGAGAATTATTCAGACTATTATATAGGTGACATATTATTATATATTTCTATTTAGACCAATCAGTCTTTATACAATTATTAGGTATAACTTCAAATTTCTAACTTTAATCAGACTGTAAATTAGTATCAGGTGATTTTTATATACACTCATCAAAAAAGTCTAAGCAACATGCACTAATTTAAATTTTAGGATGGTTCTGCACATTAGAACGTTGTATTTTATTTTTGAAATAATACTTCAGGAAACTATGAGTAAAATAACATTTGTTGTCTTTCGAAGTTCTTTTATAAATTAATTATAATTTTGTATTACTTTAGAATTTTATATATTATTAATACTTTATTAACATTTTTCCAAAATGAAATTTATTAAGTTTATCTATACTAATATTATGAAAGAATGGTACAGTTTAATACAGAGTTTGTGGGTCCTCTGCTATTCAGAATTTGTCGGCAACGATTATTGATTGAATTAATGAGAGGGTTTTTGTCAGGAACTACTCGCTCCCATTTGAATTGTAGCAAATCCTTCAGCTGTTGGGTTGTTATAGCTCCGCCAAGTTCATCGAGAATGGTTATAGAGCGATGTCTCATCACGCTAAGGGTCAATAGGAGCGATTGAGCAGCCAGATGAAAAATGTTTCAAAATCGAGAGGTTTTTTTCTTTTTGAGAGCTTCTGCTTAGTATTCACTGCGTTCGCCCAGAGTTGTAACTATTACTACGCGGACGAAATCGCGGGCAGGGGCTATAATCTATACACTAATATATTACTAATATAAGATTATGCAAAGGGAGAGGTAAAGTTTGAGAATGTCCTCAATGTAATTTTCAGCATTATGTTTCCGTTGTACAGAAACGAGCTCAGTTCGCCTGGTCCGATTCATGAATACCCGCCCATAACATAACTGTTCAGCCGCTGTTATGGATGAGCTCATTCCTCGAACGCACCTGGCCTTTCAGTATTTCCGGGCCGACGATACACTCGCACCCTTCTTGTATCAGGCTTAAAGCCGAATCGCGAGCTCATCAAGAATGAACATAATTTTATCCCATTGTTCCTGGGTCCATGTTATGCGTTCTCTACACCTTTCATATCGACGAGCGCGATTCCCGCTGACGTATCGGTTGGCACCAAAATGATTGGGCGTCGCGCTCGTAGGCCGTACTCATGCAGTCTATTTTGCACAGTTATGAGGATCTATACATAACACCCTTATAAATTTGAGCCTCAAAGTTATCTGTCGAGCGGTTAACATCGGCTGGCGTCTTGCAGTCAGTTGTATGTACCGGTCTTGCAGAGTGGTTGTACTCCTTTTACGGCCTGGATGCTGTTCAGCGGATTCATCCTGTATTATTGTAGCGCTGCCATAAGACGACAAATAACACTTCTATGAATGCCAGTAAATGCCGAGACACCTGAGATTGATTACTTCCCGCTTGCAACATCCCGACAGCTCTTTGCATTTCATCTGCCATCAAATGACGTCGCTTCATGAGCGTTAAACAATATCGAACAATTCAATTTTGTGGCTAAGTTTATATAAATGGTTGGCTAAAATTATAAAATCAAGACTAAACGTAGCAATTACAAAGCACTTAAAGTCAAACAAATTGGCAGTCATTGTGAATTTTATGGGGAAAAAACAGAAACATAATCAAATTTTTTTTTTACAACCAGGCAGTATGTCATCAATAACAAAAAAGTTTACTTACCTACGCACTTTGTTTGAGTAAATACTTAGAAATTAATTAATATAAATGGTAAAATTTGTAATATCACACATGTTGCTTAGACTTTTTTGATGTGTGTATATATTAAAAATGTCGAGACAGTCATAAGGACTGCCGATAGAAATGAAAACTCAAAACAATGGAATAACTTTGTTCTCATTGGAATTTTTAAATTAATTATAATTTTGTATTATTTAAATTTTATATATTATATATTGAAAGTATTAACATTTTTCAAAAGTTTATTAATTTATCTATACTAATATTATAAAGAGGTAAAGTTTGTGAGTTTGTGGGTTTGTGAGTTTGTAACGTTGTGAGGTTCTAAGGGGTATTCTCAGGAACTACTGGTCCGATTTGAATAATTCTTTCAGTGTTATATAGCTCATTCATCGAGAATGGTTATAGGCTATATATCATCACGCTAAGGCCAATAAGAGCGGAGCACAGATGAAAAATGTTTCAAAATCGAGATGTTTTTTTTTCTTTTTGAGAACTTCTGCTGTGTGTCAGCGTTAGCCCAGAGTAGTAATTATTACTACGTGGACGAAGTCGTGGGCAGGGGCTATAATCTATATACTAATATTATAAAGAGGTAAAGTTCGTGAGTTTGTGACGTTGTAGGGGGTAATCTCAGGAACTACTAAACCGATTTTGAAAATTCCTTTTACCAATAGAAAGCCACGTTATGTGTGAGTGATAGATAGCTCATTTATCGAGGAGGCATAGGCTATATATCATCACGCTAAGGGCAATATGAGCGGAGCAAGAATGAAAAATGTTTTAAAATCGGGGCTTTTCTCCTTTTGAGAGCTTCCGCTGCGTTTTAGCCCAAAATAACTATTCCACGCGTACGAAGTCGCGGACAGAAGCTATTAACTAATTATATTATCTATAATCTATACTAATATTATAAAGAGGTAAAGTTTGTGAGGTTGTAGGGGGTAATATCTGGGGAGTCGGAGAAAAATGGTCGAACGAAAACGTTTCTTACGAACGCTGCCTTAATTATGAGATATATATTGATTGAGTTCTAGAGAAAAGTTGTAGCTTGATAATGCCTATTACCACCCAACGAAGTGGGCACGGGTTGGCTAGTTAAATATATGATGAGTTTCTACACATGCCACTATACTACGCGTCGCTAGTATGGCGCAAGCGCAATATGGTCGGTCATGCGTTACTAGCACGTCGTTGACGCGAAATTATAAATTTATCTCCTGCCAAAAATACCGCTCAACGCGCCTAAGAAGGCTCGGGATAATAATAATAAGGTATCCCGAAGTCTTTTGTTCAGTAATACTCCGCGTCAACGTTTAACATTGTCATAAAGTAGACGAATATGACAAAAGTGTGTACTGACCTTAAGGATCCAGTCCTCTGTGTGGGGATTATGAACGCTGATGAACCTCTGATCTGATGTATAAGTCATTCGCCCAGAGGTCAGCAGGTGGATGTCTCTATGCCGTATCCAGGATACCTGAGAAATGTTTATTCGAAGTAATACAGACACATCGATGGAGTCTTCAACTGAAAATGGAATATATATAACGAAATACTTTCAGGATTTTTTTTTTATCTTATTGAATATGCGAGATATTTTAGGGTATTTGTTAAAATATTGGGCTCAGCTTTCCATTGACGTCCTTCCAGTTGGGGGTTGATATTTTTTTTTACAGAAAGGTTACATTATTATAAGCACACACGCAAAGTTTCAACATGCCGAGATGCGTAGTTTTTAAGAAAAAAAATATTAAAAATCATTTATTTATGCAATTTCTACCACTGATTATATAATTCTCGCCTTTAAACGTTTCGTTTTACCTACGGTTAAGTTGTCATACGTTTGAAACATTTTATTTTATATAAATTTACAAAATAATTTTATTTTGTGCTCTTTTCAATAGGTTTTCATGCACACTTACATTTCACAGCTTATGTATATTAAATTACGATTGATAACCAAATCTGTACTAACTTATGCCCAGTATATTGTTTGTGCTGTAAAATGTCGTGCAAAATTGATGAAACGGAACGTAAAAAAAAGAACTACACCATTTGTCTCATGTGTCAATGTCATTTGCGTTCGGCGAGCGCACTGAGTTTTGTATATTAGCAACTTGATGATTTTTAGGTTAAAACAAAACAGTTTTCGTCTCCGTTTGGTTAGGTTAAGTTAGACTTGCGAAAAATGATAACGCGAGCCGAGCGTAGTTGTAGCGTAGGTAATGATATTATAACTTTCTCGCGATCTTCCCAATGAACTAACAAGACGATGGACGTCTTGTTAGAACTTTCCAGGGAGATGTTTTGACAATTCAGAATCCAAGCTCCGTGGTATTATTTCAGATCCACTTCACTTGTACACAATAACCGAACCATATTACGTAAAACACATCAAAAATTACAAGATACTTAGTCTGGCCATAAATACTGTTGCAATTAGAAATAAACAAAATATTAAATTTGGAATCTGTCATTTTTATATGATTATTCATTGTGTTTTCTCATTTTGACGCCAATACATTGTACAATATTTAGCGATATTAAAATGGAGTGGGGTGATAACGAGAACCGGATCGCTGTGATTGCATTACACAAAGTAGGTATGGAGCCAAATGCAATATTTAAAACTCTCCATACGCTTGGTATTAGTAAAATGTTTGTGTACCGGACTATTAATAGGTACAATGAGACCTCCTCTGTAAGTGACAGAAAAATATCTGGCCGTCCACGTAGAGTTCGTACGAAAAAGGTGGTCAAAGCGGTAAGGG
This sequence comes from Antheraea yamamai, assembly GCA_036509395.1. Classification (NCBI taxonomy): domain Eukaryota; kingdom Metazoa; phylum Arthropoda; class Insecta; order Lepidoptera; family Saturniidae; genus Antheraea; species Antheraea yamamai. Next base: position 1,780,173 of record AP028442.1, read on the forward strand.
AAAGAATTCGAAGAAATCCTGTCCGAAAGCAAAAGATTTTATCTCGGGAGATGTAGATAGAACCTAGAACCATGTCGCGTATTTTAAAAGATGACTTAAGACTTGTAGCCTATACTATACTACAGTATACAGGCATACTGGTCATTTCTTAACTGATAATTTAAAAAAGAGTAGGGTGGTAAAATCGAAACAACTACTGAAGCGGTACTCAAAGGGAGGTCACAGAAAAATGTTGTTTATGGATGAGAAAAGTTTTACAATTGAGCAACATTTTAACAAAAAAATGACCGTATTTATGCTCAAAGCTCTAAGGCTCAAAGCTTCCCAATTACTCGACAGAGTGCAACGTGGGCAATATCAGACTTCAGTGATGGTTTGGTGGGGTATTAGCTATGAAGGAGTGACTGAGCCATACTTTTGTGAGAAAGGTATCAAAACATCGGCACAAGTCTATCAAGATACCATTCTTGAGAAGGTAGTGAAGCCCCTTAACAACACCATGTTCAATAACCAAGAATGGTCCTTCCAGCAAGACTCTGCGCCGGGTTATAAAACTCGGTCAACGCAGTTTTGGTTGGAAATGAACGTTTCGGACTTGATCAGAGCTGAAGACTGGCCGTCATCTAGTCCCGATCTTAATCTGCTGAATTATGATTTATAGTCAGTTTTAGAGAGTACGGCTTGCTCTAAACGCCATGATAATTTGAAGTCCCTAAAACAATCCGTACGATTAGCAGTGAAGAATTTTCCCATGGAAAGAGTGCGTGCTTCTATTGATAACTGGCCTCAACGTTTAAAGGACTGTATTGCATCCAACGGAGACCACTTCGAATAAGCTTTTTTATTTTAAATTGTTTTATATTTATGTATTAAACTAACACACTGTAAAAGTAATAAATGTTATTTGCAACAGAAAAATTTTTTTTTTTTGTTTCAGTATTTATGGCAAGACTAGGTATAGAGCCAAATAACACAAGATTGTGAATAAAAATATAAAATTAACTACATAACACTTCCAAAACTTTCACAAAATGTCTTGTGATGACTCCAATGTTTCAACAAAATGGTTGCCCCTATGTTAAAAGTTTTCAGGACATTGTTATTAACATCCAAATTCACAATCCGTGCTATTAATTCCCATCCACTTAACTTGTGTAAACCAATCGAGAATCGAGATGTATTACGCAGTATACCTTCAATATTACATAATAACAAGATATTAGAAATAACAAATAAAATACAATACATGACCAGAATCCCGCATAAAAACACCTTAGAGTCAATTGCTGTTGACAACAGAGGCAGAGGCAAAGGCCAATTTATTATACATCCAAATGACATATAAATATTTTTAAAACAAATAAATAATCAATGCTTCATCATTTCCTTAAAACACTATACACGATATACGTACACTATATGTAACTTTCTGTTTTAAATTGTTTTCCCTCGGAATCATCAAAATGTCTTCGAATGCCTCAAATGCCATTTTTATATGGACATAAGCTTTTCACCGAGGTCTGTGCCAACGTCAAGTCGTTACTATGCTCTAAATAACTGAATTATTTCGATTCAAAAATAAATTAATTTTCCCTGCGGCTATACACTATTCACCACGGTTATTCTAAGAAATTTAATTAACGTTTCAAATTATAAATAACATTTCTATGTTGCGTTAATTTATTAAGTTAACATTTCTATGTGAGGTTTGTTGAAATGAGTTCTAAACTTTTCTTTTTTTTACGTTTTAAAGTACTGTTTTTTTTTAAATATGATTCGTAACGTAACCAAAATATTTAATTGAATTAAGATTTATAATGTATTAATTCACATAGTTTCGCAAACAGCCAATTACTTTTTAATCAAATTAAAAAGATAAAGATTTTGAGGTATACAGTTCTGTGGTCCATTATTTTATTCTATGTTATAAGATTTACTCAGCGTTAACAAAGTGAACACCGTAAAACTAAAAATATTTTTCTAACTTAACAATTTTTAGACATTTCTCTATACTATGTAATTGTATGTATGTATGTATGTATTCATCATAATCATCATCATTTTTTTTTGGCAACCAATCTTCTAGATTTTTACTGCCAACGTGGAGTAGGTAATAATATTACAAGTGTTTTGCCATAATTTCAGTGAATTAAGTAGATGGTGGCCCTCTTGTTAAATCTTTCCAGGGAGTTTTTGTGACATCTCAAAATTCATGCTCCGCGGTATTATTTTCCATCCACTTCACTTATGCACAATAACCGAACAATATTACGTAAAATGCAACCAACTTTACAAAATATAGAGTCTAATAAAACGAGATTATGAATAAAATATAAAAACCACTACATGACATACTGTGATCCCGCCAAAAACTCCCTATGTATTCATGTATTGCGTACATTAACCCTAGTCAACTAATCTATATTCATTGTTACGTAATAACTAAACATTCGTCGAGCAAACTACTCAAATGAAATACCAAATATTATCAACATTACTTAATGTAAATAGGAACTTGTTACATGGTCCGTAAGTTCTGTTAATTAGGAACCAAATAATATAAAATAAATGTTTAATTATGGTTCCACACAGCGACATTACGTACATGCCAGAATTGAGAGCGCCCCAAATAGCTTGCTTGCATCTCATGCAATGGTGTTTAGTCATTCGCCTAGCCTTGGACAGACACAAGTAGCTCATTTGACGTAGGGTTAACAGAGACTTCTATGTTGAATGGTTTCAAATCAAATCAAAAACGCTTTATTCAGTTTAGGCCCTAATAAGGTACATATGAACGTCAAAACTATCACCGGTTCGGAAAACAACTCAGTCATCCAGAAAAGCCAGCAAGAAACTCGATCGGATACATATTTTTAACATATATATTTCCAATACATCATACAATCATTTTTAGTGGATGTACAGAGAGCAGTCAATTTCAGACATCACCATCGTTCACCTATTGATCAACTCTATATAGCCTTTTGCCACCCATACCCGCTTGACGTGGCGCTTAAACTTAGAGTCCGACAAATCGGTAACATGCTATTACCTAATACTGGTATTGCTAAGTCTGAAACATGAGACGACCAGTATGTTACAGTTTCTAGTACCTATTTAGATTATGCCGGTATTTTACTAAATGCAGTTTTTCAACGTTTTTACGTACATGCATTAAATTATCAAGAATGTATTGAGAGGGTAGAGTTAAGATACCGCATAGCATGTTATGACGCGAAATCATAAGTTTATCTTCTGCTAAAAAAATATCGCCTAACGCGCCTGAAGAAGTTTTCACTTCAACAAACTCACTTTCATTTTAATATCAGTTAGGATTATTTATAGAAGTTTAGATTTAAAGAATAATTCTTTCATAAGATTCTACTGTATTCGTCTCTATATAAGTTTATAGAATGACAAATCTAAGTTACATTGAGATTTAGCATTGCCTCTGACGACAGCGATTTAACGAATATAAAAAAGCAAATGATATTCTTTTTCTGCTTTTAAAACGAAAGAATAAAACGTTAAGAAGCTCACAGAAAATTAAGATAAATTTCGCTGTGAACCGAAGAGAATCCTCTTATCGCCTAATCTGAACATAGGTCGTACGTTTACGAACATTTAAATTCGGAGAGACAAAGTCTCAAAAAACCACCTAATACCGTGTCGTTAAATTTACGTATTTTTCACAAGACGAATATATCAACGTTTTTCGGTTTACGTTTTATGTACGCACAGTAATCTCTCTTTGAGTGCTTTTCTATATGGTTTGATATAAAAAATATATAGATCGAGTGTGAATTTTTAAGAGAATACACTATGGAGGCGATGAACATTAGTTTTTGGCGTTATTTTGTAATACTTTAGTATATAATATTGACAATTTTAATAATACACAACAGAATAATTGTTAAAAATGCTCGATAGTCACAGTTACGATTCAGCAGAAAATAATGTGCTATAAATTTCATCGTTTCTCTATCTCTCCCTTTGTTTGTATATATTTCTTACATATTAAGAATATACTATTTCATTCTCTAACAGCTTAAAAGGTATAAATACATTTATCGCTACATTTTTTTCGTTACACATTTTCGTTTCGTAAAATCCCATTTACACTGTCCGAACACAAGTTCACTTCAACAAAATAAAGTCTTGGGAGAATCAGGAATCCAATCTATTCACAGCCTGCGTTAATATCCCTATAGTTCTATCCCTTTTAATCACGAGTCCATATATGGTTGGAAGCAGCTAGAGACGTTCTTTTTTTTTACTGATTCGGCAAAATCACTGCACGGTACCTGATAGAAAGTACAGCACAGTCCATAAATAACGGCCACTGCCGGTGTTTAATCACAACGGCAGTCGTCGCTATCATGCCAACCTGTACATGCGCCTCTTCACGCCTCGTGTGAAGGACCCCATGTCATAAGAAGAAGGGAACACGCTGGCTGGGAGGCAATTCCACATCTTCACAGTACGACAAAGATAAGAATTTTCGAACTTCTTCGTTCCTGCCGGGATAGTTGCCGTGTAGTTCTGTAGTGGAATGGAGAAGATAGGATGAGGTTAAACAACTCTGCAGAACACTCCCCATGATACAGACGATAAAACACACTCAGTAAGGTGACGTATCTTCGCATCTGAAGTGACTCAAGGTTGTTGGTCATGTCTGCATCATTCACAATACGGATAGCCCGTCACTGGAACCTGTCTAGAATACCAAGGAGGTATTGGATGGAACCATCTCAGAGATGCGAACAGTATTCCATGAACGGCCTAATAAAGAAGGTATAGCTGGCCGGGTGTGAAAAACCGTCTCACTCTAATCAGGATGCCAAATCTCTTAGAGATTGCAAAGGTAACGCTCCCAATGTGGTCTCTGAGGTTGATGTTGCTTCGAATGTTGATCCCTAGGATGCTTAGGCTGTCACGTTTTGCAAGCGAGTCACTCTGAAGAGTAAGAAGAGAAGAAAATGGGGATTTTTTACAAGAGAACACGCAAACCTATGTTTTCTTGGCATTGAACACAACCAAGTTACTTTCTCACCATAGAGATATAGGTTCCAAGAATTGGTTGAGCCCACTGACAAGATCAACCCGCATTTCCTCAGTTTCACCACGACTAGCTGTGAGCCTGCTATAAAATCCACCATGAATCGTGCTGTCGTCAGCATAACAATGAGTGAAACCATGCTACTGGAACCGTGATGCGAACCTGCTGGAAGTTAGCCAAATCGGGACAGGTGAATTTCTGCTAATCGTTACTACCACCACTGAAGTACACAGATAGATCACTTGCCCACGACCCTATTGGCCAATATCTTCGCGGCTAATTTTTGACTGAATAATCGCATCTCTCTACCCCCAGAATACCAAGAACAGATTTCATAATGCCAGGAGTCCGTCGTCAAAGTTACGTGCGGAAAGAGATGCCTTCACTTGGCTTTCGGAAAGTCAGTGATCCTGATGGCATCTCACCTACAGGACCTACAGGACTACAGTCCTTAAGAAATGTGAAGCCGAGTTGTCTCCAACTCTAATACACTTATACCATTTATCATATCTCTCTGGTACTGTGTCTCAGGTTTGGAAGAAGAACAATGTGCAACCAGTTCCCAAAAAAGGTGATCGTTCAGACCCTAAAAGCTATCACCCAAACGCTGTAACCTCGATGTTATGCAAGGTTATGGAAGGGATCATAAATATACAGCTTATCCGGTACCTAGAAGATCACTACTTAATAATATGATCGGCAATATGGCTTTCGTGTGAAACGATCAACGGATTATTTTTTAAAATGCCTGTTGCATCGTTGGGTAAAGATAGTTGATAAACATGGCGAAGCTGTAGCAATTAGACTCGATATAGCAACAGCGTTTGATAGGGTTTGGCGTCGAGGTTTTCTATCTAAACTAGAAGCATGCGGTCTCCACGACAACCTATGTAGATGGATTTCTAGTTTTCTGCATGAACCCAGAATACGTGTCCTCGTTGATGGACACAGCTCGCAGTTTATGTTAGTCAATGAGTCCTTCATGGCTCTGTGCTTTCACTAAATCTGTTTCTAATGCATATTAACTATATGTTAGCCTCTGGTTTCACTCATTGTTATGCTGACGACAGCATGGTTCATGGTGGATTTTATAGCGGGCTCACGGCTAGTCGTGGTGAAACTGAGGAAATGTGGGTTGATCTTGTCAGTGGGCTCAAACAGTCTTTGGAACTCGTATCTTTATGGGGAACAAGTAACTTGGTTGAGTTCAATGCCAAGAAAACACAGGTTTGCGTGTTCTCTTGTAAAAAAACCCCGTTTTCTCCTCTTCTCATTCTTCAGAACGATTTACTTGCAAAACGTGACAGCCTAAGCATCCTAGGGATTAACATCCGAAGCGACCTCAACCTTAGGGATCACATTGGGAGTGTTATCTCTGTAACGGCTAAGAGATCGGGCATCCTGAATAGAGTGAGACGGTTTTTCACGCCCGGTCAACTATACCTTCTCTATAAGGCACAAGTTAGGCCGTGCATGGAATACTGTTCACATCTCTGGGATGGTTCCGCCCAATACCTCCTTGATGCTTTAGACAGGTTGCAGCGACGGGCTGTCCGTATTGTCAATGATGCAGACATTACCAACAACCTTGAACCGCTTCAGTTGCGAAGAGACATCGCCTCACTGAGCGTGTTTTATCGTCTGTATCATGGCGAGTGTTCTAAAGAGTTGTTTAACCTCATTCCATCTTCTACTTTCCACTACAGAACTACACGGGCGGGTACGCGTCTCCACAGGTTCACAATAGCAACCATCCCTGCAAGAACAAAGAAATTCGAAAATTCTTATCTTTGTCATACTGTGAAGATGTGGAATTGCCTCCCAGCCAGTGTTTTCCCTTCCTCTTATGACCTGGGGTCGTTCAAACGAGGCGTGAAGAGGCACATGTGCAGGTCGGCATGATAGCGACGACTGCCGTTGTTATTTAACACCGACAGTCGCCGTTACTTATGGACTGTACTGTACTTTCCATCAGGTACCGTACAATCATTTTACCGAAATAGTTTAAAAAAAAAAGTACTTGACTGAGAACCTTTTTGCAATAGAAGCCGTGGACTTTCTTATTACATGTTAAATATACTTTATTCAATAATTTTAATTTTTCACACAATGTCTTATTCGACGGTTAGGAGGTAGTGTAATTAAACACAAATCGATAGACCTACGGAGAATCGAAAGAATTCGTTGATACTCGCAGGGACTGGAACCTATTTCAGAATCATCGAATTCAATGTTAAGCAAATTTCAACGTTATGATATAGGTTATTGTGACTAATTTGGCTTAACAACTCATCCGTTTTTATCAAACTTATTAAATTTACCACGACAAATGCTTAGGGAGGTATTTGGGTACGAAAATGCTTTATTGACTACATTCGAAACCATTCTTATCGGTCCCACATATTCCGTAAAAGTTTAATCTCAACGAAGTCGTTCGCACTCGGGACCGGGGATTTGAAAAATGTTTGATGTAAATTTATTCTGTGGCTCACGAGCTGCTTATTTTACCTTTTATACTTATTCTGTAATACTTTAATATTATACTATAATCTTAATGAAATACTTAATTAATCGTTATATTTTTAGCAGTTGTGTTGATTAAAAGGTTTGGCTGTTTTAAGCTATTACAAGGTTTGTTGATAACATATTACCTAGGTTTAGGCAGGCTAGATTTTATTTTTGTTAGAATTTTAGTTGTATTATATAATCACAATCTTTCAAAAGTTTTAGGGTTCGTTAAATCAAACATTTTTTATCTACTTACACTTTTTTATGTTTACTCAAATACATAAGCCATATAAGAACGCTCGTACAATAAGAAGAAAAATAGCTTACAGTGTGCTCATTGACATAAACAGACAAGGACAGTATTAAATGTTTTAATTTTAGATTACAATTTGAAAACGATATTTTGTTGGGAATTAAGTACTAACCAGAAAGTAATGTTTTTCTGTTACTATGCTTATATTCCATTGTCGAATGTGCTTACAGTTTAACAATATGAGATGTGTTTTTGTCTCTTACATTTTTGATTTCTCAATTTAATACCAACATATTTCAACAAATGTTAATTAATAATTAAGCCTTATATTATAGTTTAGCACTGAGGAAGCCGCAGTCAGTTGTTAGTACTTAAAAAAATGAAAAGACTCTCATATGGGTATATGTATTCCAATATTCAGTCTGTTACCTTGAATTTAATATAGAATAATGCCAGTATAAAGAATACTACAGTATGGAGTACTTCAAGGGGAAAATAAATAGGTTATTTAAGGGTCGGCAACGCGTATGTAACACTTCTAAAGTTACAAGAGTCCATAGGCTGCGGTAACCGCTTTACATCAGGCGGCCCGCATGCATGTTTGCTACCGTCGTGGTATAAAAAAAAACTGAAGGTATCGGCATAATTATCATTACAGCTCACCCCATATTACAGATTTAGTAGAGAAATCCACAATTCTAAATTTTTCCCACACACGGTGGTAATAATAATATTTTATAAATTAAGATTTCTCCACGATATTTTACTTCACAGTCAGGCGATAGCATATTCAATACCCTTTATATTACCATGGTTGTAGAGCTTTTCCGTAAGATGGTAGGACTTTTTTGAGTAACCCCTGAGCTACCACTCTTTGGAAATTTGTCTGCACGCATCTAACAATGTTTCGGCAGCTATACTTACGAACCACTCTCTATGTTTACAGTATTTAACATAGCCAAGTCGTCATTAAACATTAAAAAAAAATCAAAGATACTCTATTTCATTTAGGCCCTGAGAAAGCGTTTACGATCATCAAAACTACCACCGGTTCGAAGAAATAACCTGGTCATCGAGAAGAACTTGATTATCTCAGATCATTTAGTGTTTAATTTATGATTATTTAATTTATAAATATATATTACCGTTTGATTTACAATTTAACTTGATATTTTATAATGTAAACTATACTGGCTGTATAGTAAACGTCTACAAAAAAAGGGAAAGGGCCCCTCAAGCTTTTTTTTTACATTACCGCCAATAAATGTAGGTTAGTTTTTACCTTAATTGTACCCGGTAGTTGATACTACGGGGGGACGGATTCTAGGCTTATTTTAAAAGATTTCTCACATACTATCTGGGTATATATTTGAGTGAGTCCCTTGATAGTTCGCATTCACAATTGGAAGCCGTAGGTGTAGCTGCAATCGGGTTTTAGGTTTATTAAAAATTTTCGCGTTTAAAAATACAATTGAAACCGGTAATAACCGACTTGGTGCAGATGAAGTTGCACGGGTCAGCTAGTAAGTAATAAAATTCATTTCAATCATTTTTAGATATGTCTGTCTGTTTGTATGATCACGCATCACTGCTAAAGTACTGGGTTCATAATAAAACCTCACCAAGAAAATCTTAAAGCATATCCTCGAGAGTAACTTAGTATTTATGTCATTAAAATCGGTCCACTCTATCAAAAGTTATTGTAATTTGAATGACGGCTCGAGTCAAGTACGAGAAAAGAGTAGTAGTCTGTGCTAATATTATAAAACTGGATGATTTGTTTGGTTGAACGCGCTAATCTCAGGAACTACTGGTTCGATTTGAATAACTATATATTACTATAAATATAGATACAAAGTAGATATAGAGTATAAATATATACTCACGCTAAGACCAATAGGAGCGGAACACCAATGAATAATGTTTCAAAATTGTTTTATTTTTCCTTTTGAGAGCTTCCGCTACGTGTTAGCGTTAGTTAGCCCAAAGTAACCATTCCACGTGGACGAAGTCGCGGGTAGATGCTAGTTATACGCCAACTTTCATGAAGATCAGTTGAGTAGCTTTGGAATTCATTCTGGACAAACATCATGACACTGGATGATAAATTAAGAAGATAACAAAAACGTGTTTCAAAATCGGTACGAAACGATACTCGTATGTGACACATAGCTTTCGTTCTGGTTTCAATGTGGAAAGCGAATCTCTAGAAATTCGACAACGAATTATTCAAAGGACGTTTATTTGCTTTTGAAATTCAATTCAATATGTTAATTGGATCCAATTATTTTTGTCGCTATGGCGACCGGTGGTTCAAACGAATCCTGTAAAGGCATTTATCGTAATGTCTGTGGATCGTAAGAACCTGATAACCTAAAAACCTTTGGGGGGGTTTGTTTTAATGGATTACATGTTAAATATTTTCACCACATTTTTGCACAGTATTACGTATAGACGGAATTTCGTGAACATTTATAATAAACTAGCAAGGCCGGCGGACGTTGTCCTGCCCTGATAATAAAAAAAATCGAGGCAGTCATAATGATTCCTGACAGAAGTGAAAACTCAAAACAATTAAATAACTGTGTTTAATTTAAAACATTTTTTTGCGTTTAATTAATGACTTTGTACGGTTACGTACATTGCATGTCGCCCTACTAATTATGTGGGTATCAAATTTCAATTAACTCCTCCTAAAAGACTGGACCGATTTTGATGAAATTTTGTGTGCGTGTTCCAGTGGATCCGAGAATGGGTTAGAGTCACAATTGGACCCGGTAGGTGGCGCTGCGGTTGACTTTTACGATTTTTTTTATTATCAAGGCATGACAACGTCCGCCGTGCCCGCTAGTGTATACAATACATTATATAAAATAATTGTGACCTAACAAACAACTTTAGGGCTTAACTATTTTAAGTAAAGTAGGTATTGCTCCTCACCCTTACAGACTTCCTTTAAATAAAAGGGGTCAAAATTAAGAAACTTCATTTTTTATTGTATTATCCATACATGTATATAAAATAAAAGTGTCCAGTGTTTGTTCGCGTTAATTTCCTAATTGGCTTAACCTATTTCTACATGACTTTTAATGATAGACATAAGGCTTTTCAGAATTATACTAAGCTACATTGTAGTAAAGCAGTAATGGTAATATTTAAGATAACTTAAAATCAACAGAAGAATTATTTGGATTAAATAGAAAATACACAATTAGGATAAATAAAATTAAAAAAACAAGCCACAGTTATTAACGCAAATAAAACAGGTAAAGTGTTATTACAAAAAAGTTAAATACGTATTGAATACGCAAGATTGTGTTACCCCTTTTTTGCAAGTCTAACCTAACCAAACAGAAACAGAAGAGCAAGATGTCGAACGACGATATCGGCGAGCGCGGTGCATTTAATACGTAAGTATCCAAACTTTTTTAAAGCAAGTATTCAATACGTATTTAACTTTTTTGTAATAACACCCGTAGTTCTTATGGAATAACTACGTATCATAAAACAAAGTAATCCGCCGCGTCTGTCTGTCTATTAGCGATAAACTCAAAAACTATTTACTATATCATTAGTATATAGATAAAGCAAGTATTCAATACGTATTTCACTTTTTTGTAATAACACCCGTAGTTCTTATGGAATAACTACGTATTATAAAACAAAGTAATCCGCCGCGTCTGTCTATCTATTAGCGATAAACTCAAAAACTATTTACTATATCATTAGTATATAGAGTGACTCACGAGGAAGGTTAAAGTATAATATTTTATCAAGTTTTTTTGTACTTTGTTTGATATATAACGATAGTTGTTGGAAGTGTCGGAAAATGTCAAGCCGCCTGGGAGCTTTCGTCCAAAAAGCTGCACTTTGATATATAACAAAACAATTGAACGTCATAGACGAAGTCGCGGTACCAGCTGGTGATATTATAAGATCGTTATCACAAAATCAAGTCGTGAGTATCACCTATTTTATAATATAAAAAAAACGTCTAGACATTTACAAGTGGATACGTCTTCTATTTGAGTTAAAACGAACTTTCTATTCGTTTTATGAAATAAATTTGTTATATTACTAGTTCGAGATTAATACAAACTTGCAAAAAAAACAGCGCAGGCTATTCAATAAAATAAGTAAAATAATTTTAGTAGGTGGTAGAGCCACACTGTAGCTGTTACTGGTTTCAGCATGAATAGGTCGGCTCGTCCGAGGTACTACCACGCGACCCACTGAAACGCCGACGTGAAATAACAGTGCTTGCATTGTTGCGTTTCGTTCGCTTAGTGAGAGCCTTCCCCCTCCCTTCCAAAACTCAGGCTGGCAACGCACTAGCGATTCCCCTGGTTTTGCAAGTGTCTATGGACGGAGGTGATCACTTAACATCAGGTGACTCACTTGTTCGTTTGCCTCCTATGATATAAAAAAATAATTTCGAATGTAAATAATTTGTCGATAATACTGGCTTCTGTTTTTATCAAAAATATTAACATCCAGAGCTACTTTTAAAACGCAAAAAATAGTGTAATGGAGAAGTCGGTGTCGGCCTTCGATCAACAATAACTAGATAAAGGGTCACGTACAAAATCGAAACTAACTACTGTCCGCGTAAATATATACTTATGTAGATATTTGTTTACTAAGAAAGGGAGAAAAAAAGTTTTAATGCAGTTTTAAGTTCAACCTAATTACAACCATGACACCTAGTAATAAAGTCACAAATGTTCAAAATATTATCTAATACCTACGATAAAACGAGCAAAGCAATAAATTACTCCCGTCACTTACAAATGAAAAGACAACATAAACAACATTTAGTGTGAATTCAACCTTAACACGCAATGAATAAAGTATTTTTTCCCGTTATTGTGCGTGGTTGGCGAGCCTTGGCCAAACCGTTGTACCACAAGTTTAAAATCGGTAATTTTGTTTAAAATTTGATATTATTTGTTAGTTTAAAGCTTAAAATATAATTTATTCAACATGTATTACCGAAAGTATGATACTCCGGCCGTTAAATTGCTTTTTCGGGTATTATTTTTGCATCTTTTGAATACACTGCGGCATTGTGAAACGTGCTTACATTGGCTGTGTTTCAAACGAAGTAAACAAAATAAAGGCTAACATTTCAAGTGAGCTATTATTTACGGAGACGTATTTTTCGCGCCGACCCGACATCTAGTTATTGTTGATCGAAGGTGTCGGCTATTCACGACTCGTGGAAAAATAAGTTAGACAGAAAAAAAATTCTCGATGAAAATATGTAACCCTAAAAAGATCCGTTCAGACTTATCCTAGATAGGAAAATCATATGTAAACTTCCGTACGTAAATAATTTCTGATGACAGAGCTTGACAATTATGTCGGACTGGGTCATGGTGGTCGAATTGTTTGAACGGTGGAACGTGGATTTGACGTTTGGTTCTGACCCCGACATGTAGCAACGAATTTTTCGGAATTCGCGTACATTTACTATTTAAATTGGTAATACTATCACCGGACGGTGAAGGTAAACATCGCGAGGAATCCTTAACCTGAGAAATGTTCTTGTATTACCACCGTATGTGGAGAAATATACAACTGAGAATTTATCTGTGTTTGAAATCGCTAGTACGTCGTAGGCTGGCGTAGTGATTACGCCCATATGCTTTTTTGAGAAGAGGCTTGTAGCCTTGCGGTGGGTCTACTACAGCCTGATGTCTTGGTGTTAGATGGCAACTATCACACATTAGGTGTACCATTCGCCATTGTGGTATGTTTAAGCGTGTAAGGCACTTATATTTAATTGAATCGCTACCAACAAACATATAAAGATAAAGTCTCACAGTATTTCTCTTTTAGTATATCACATTTCAAGATAAATTAGTGTATATTTAAGCTTGCAGGAAGGCATGTTAACGGCGCCTTCTCTACACTAAATCTGACCGTATTCATCGTTGTTTTTTATACTTTATATGTTTTACCGTTTGACCACAATCACACCTGATGTTAAATGACTCAAGATGATAAACACGCTAAACTTAGAGGGACTAGCTCTTAAGTGGAGGTGCTGGGATACACCAGTAGGTGTCTAGCGACAGATTTTCAACTTGAATGCTTAGAACAAGAGTATTCAAATGTAGACTGTGGGTTCTCTTTTCGTCGATTTCGAAAAAATAAATAGCTGATTTAAAACTATTCAAGTTGGTGGGACTTAGAAAAACCCTACCACCATGCTATTGTGTTTTCCTTCACCAAAACCTGTGACTGGACTCGCTGAGCCATAATCGCTTTCTTTTAGATAAAGTGCTGTCACTTCGTCGTGCTACAATAAACAATTAATTATAGCTTACAGTTCTGTTCCCAAGGTCATGGACTCTACAGTTCAACTGAGCCGTTTTTCCGACCAGCGCTGTCACGTTTCTGGAATGTGCTGCGTCGAACCGCGGCCCTCGCGGCGTCAAACCGAGGTCTATATCTGTATAGTCCCCTTCAGCTCCATTGGTCCCTGGTCCATTGTCTGTGCATCCTGGTGACAAGAGAAAGTAAGATACTGGGTATATATTGCTAAAAGGTATTTATTTTTCCTAAAATATTAAGTGAATATTTTCTCACTGTATCGTGACACATGTTTAATTTTTTTAAGATTTCCAGATTTTATATTCACCGAGCGCAAATTTCAAAATTTGCCGTCCATGATGTTTTTAGTTTTGGATAGTTCATGTTAAAATGTAACGGATTAATTTTTTTTAATATACTAAACACTATATTATATAAAGCATTTTTTTCATATACCACCACGAACTCACGTCACGCCCTTTTTAAATCAAGGGCAACTCTTAAAAAGGAGTATAGAAGGCAGTTGCACCTAGCTACACTATTATTTGGTGTGATAAAAACCGGAAAGCCTGAATATCTCAATGAAAAACTAGTTTGGGCAAGATATCAGAATAGTTATAGAACTAGAGTTTCGAAGTATATGTTATGTACTCATCGGCATGCTACCACCTCATTTCGAAGTAGTTTTAGGTTCGCTGCTACTAGATGCTGGAACGACCTGCCCCCTCCAATGTGCAATCTCAACGCGGTACTTACGTTTAAAAGTAATTTTAAATTTTGTTTATTAGTACCACAATGTTTGTAAATTAAAGGTTTTTCATCTAATTTTTGATGGATATATATTTGAGTCACGACTGCAATTGCTTCTTCTATATGTTGTTTTATGTATCCTACTAATTTTATTTATTTCCCCTGTATAGATTATGTACTATATTAATATCTACGTTACTTGTTTTCCCTACCTATATAGCTTCCTTTTGATGAAAAAAAACGGGGATTTTTTTTTTTTAATAAAAAAAAAAAAGAGCCTCTAAAAAAAAAAAAAAAAAATTTTTTGAAAAAAAATTTTTTTTTGGGAATTTTTAAAAAAAAAAAAAAAAAAAAAAAAAAAAAAAAAAAAAAAAAAAAAAAAAAAAAAAAAAAAAAAAAAAAAAAAAAAAAAAAAAAAAAAAAAAAAAAAAAAAAAAAAAAAATTTTATTTGTTGAAAAAAAAAAAAGACGGGGGGGGGGGCAAATAAAAAATTTTTAAAAAATTTTTAAAAAAAAAAAAAAAAAAAAAAAATAAAAAAAAAAAAAAAAAAAAAAAAAAAAAAAAGAAAAAAAAAAAAAAAAAAAAAAAAAAAAAAAAAAAAATTAAATAAAAAAAAAAAAAAAAAAATAAAAAAAAAAAAAAAAAAAAAAAAAAAAAAAAATAAAAAGAGAAGAGAAGTGTTTATTAAAAAAAAAAAAAAAAAAAAATTCCCATTAAAAAAAAAAAAAGAAGGGGGGGGAAAAAAAAAAAAAAATAAAAACAACACAAAATATATATATATTTCGTAATGCTGCGACGTGCATATTTTTATCCACTCCTATATATTCGTAAATAACGCGTTATAACTAAAATATTTCTTCCTTTCATTCGGAGCAACGATTGGACAAAATACATTAAAAAATACTTTACTTATGCCCGGTTTCTGAGATACTCGGTTAAACTACCAATAGTTATTGACTCAACAAAGTTATCCATAAGATAAACTGTCAAATGGCCGTTCAGTTTTATTGACATTTATCGTATGATTGTGTGTTCAGAAACGCAATTTGACAAGTTATCGAACCGATAACGCTATTGAACAGATAAACTACAATTAAAGTAGCTCAGAAACCGGGCATTAATCTGTCTTCTATCTATACATATAATAAGAATAAATCTAACGTGTCTGTACTTTTTAGATTTTCATGAAAAAAATCATTGGAGGTGTCTAGTAATAAGCAGTTGCATTCGTTTTTAGAAATGTCTGTCTTTCTGTCAGTTTGTTTGAACACGCATCATTGCTAAAGTACTATGTTTACGATAAAACAGCACCAAGAAAATCATGAAGCATAGCCTTGAGTAATATTTACTTTTCATTTAATTAAAATCGGTTCATTCTTTTATTGTTATTTTTTCATTCAAGTTTCATGCATTGTTGAAATTTTAATGACAGCGCGATTGAAGTACGAGAGAAAAGTAGATGGACTTAATACATTCAGGTGATCTTATTAGTCACTGTTTTTTACATTACGTTCCACGAGTCGCGGACACAGCTAGTCTATATATATATTAGAGATTCCCATCCATATATTGACTCATCACGATATCTCTGGAACCATAAGGCGTAGCGACTTGAAATATGGTAGGAATATTCCTTTCGCCGAGTAGAGGTCAGCTAAGAACGGATTTTACGAAATTCCACCCACAAGGGGGGTTGCGGGGGGGTAATCAGGGCGGGACAACGTAAGCCGGGCCCGCTAGTATGTTATATAATAGTAATATCAGGATAGATTCAAATCAATTCCTACATACATTAATCAATTTAAGCTTTAGGAAAGCGCCTATTAAAGTCAAAACTACCACGAGTTCGGGCAACAACCCCAGATATCGAGCAAACCCGGCAAGAAATTTTATCGGGTTAATTTTCTTTAACGTACACATTTCTATAACGCATTAAAGTTGCAATGGTTTGAAACGGATACATAAAGAGAGTTGTTAGTTTCAGACATCATCATCGTCCACAAATTAATCCGTCATCTAGTAATAGCCTTATGATAATAAAGCCCGCTTAAATGGTGCTGAAACCTACAATCCGACAAATCGGTAATGCGATTTAGGCCTTTGTTGTAAAACTTAACACTATTACCTAAAAACCGTTACTGGTCTTACTGAGTTTGAAATATGGAATGACCAGTTTGTCACAGTTTCTACAGTATTTAAATCATGCCGGTCTTTTACGAAATCCAGATATATTAAGTTTTTACATACATTAAATTTTTAAGAATATATTGGGGGAGCAGAATTGAGATACCTAATTCTTGAAACGTAACCTTAAGTTATTCACGAACATTAATGATCTAGTTAAATGTCACCTATAAAATTTAAAACAAAAGTAGAAACCAAGCTAACAGTATCTAAACACCATATCTAAGATTATCTGTATGCCAGATGTTTTATCACGTTATAAATATATGAAAAATACTTCTGCTTTTAATTATTCCGTCTGCTACATATAATTTTATTTTCAATTTCTGAATTGCGCTTTTTTTGTGTGACTCAACTGAAATACGAGCGAAATTTCATTTATTCTGAGCAATCAACATTCTGCGAAGCCTCACCATTTCTAAATTATAAAGCTAGTGACTTTTATTCTAATAAAGTCGGTACACATACAAAAGAATAACTGAATTAAGGCTACATTGTCACAGTCTGCTTTCCATAAAACACCGATCTAACGTGCGTGTAATTTAGAATTGACGGCAGGCGATGTGACCCCCCATTACGTAAACTTACAAGAAAAGGATACTCTTTATATAGCTTTATTAATAATATACAGGATTCCAAATATATATTTTACTTGACAAATATTAATTTTAGTAATTTTATAATATATTAAGACATTTAAGTTGATATCACAGATAAACGTTAAATATGTAAAAAAAGCTATCTGTACTTAGAAATATCGATATGCCTAATCGACTGTCATCAGCAGTTATTAAACATTTCTAAAAATATTAATTTTAGCATATTCGAAAATTACCTTATATCATTAACAAACAAAAAGTATATTGCTTAGAGCACAAAATTACCAAAAAACGCAGTATACGGCAATGTGGTTTGTTCTAACCCAGGCTTGTTATGTTGGAACTATAAGTATTTATTATATTTAAATAAATTTAAAAATTTAAATAATTTATTTATAAAAAAATGATAATTAAAAATAACACCTACAATATTCAAAATAGTCATACTAACGTGTAAGTTTATCGTCTATCTTCAAAACGGTATAAATATGTTTTAAAAACGGTTATAATTCAGAAAACAGATTTCGACAATTATATCACAATAAAATGAAATAAAATTCATCATGTCATATAATTAAGCGCCAAAGAAAAAAATCCTAAATCCATCCCTGCCGCGAATATTTTCCATAAAACATGTTCTGGAAAATAAGCATGTTTAATATTAAACACAACATCCACTGTATCTTTTATCTCGCTTCAGCATAAAGCTCATTTTTCAACATAAAGACGGTCACCGTGCAACTGCTGAGTTATGTGGTGTTTGTTATTCAATATTAACACTTATTACACACCATATTTTACTATTAACGGTGCTCACTGTTTTTTTAGTGACGTTTTGTGCGAACAAAACGGTCGTTTAAATGATTAAGCTTTACTTTATTTATTTTATAGAAACTGTGAGCTTTATATTCGAATCACTATAAGAGCGTTGAGTTTAATTAAAAAATAATAATTTAATCTTTATTGCAGCTAGATTGTTTTATAAAGAACCAAATAGGCGAATGGAGTGAAACAGGTGGTATATCTGTCAACACAATATCAAATATTCCTATAATAAAATTTGTGGAAAAGAGTCTCACTAGACATCTCTCCTCGTCACTTAGTATTATGTGAAATGAGCAAAATGAGAGAAATGAGAGGTCAACCGTAAAAAAAAACATTCAGGGCATATATTTCTTTAATAGTTTTTATCGCAGCACAGACCTTTTAAGACGTCACACAACTCTCACATCCGTATTAGTATAAAGAGAAAATACACAGAAATATATCTCCAGCTCAATAAGTCTAACAATGGCGTCCATACATTAAACGTCTAGACAAGAAATTGGCGGTTAGATCTAGACACGATGAAAAGACGTCTCAAAAGTAATGGGATACTAACAGCGATGTATTCTAAAAGGTTGTGTTAAAGCTAGTATTGTAAGGTTCTGTCATTTGTATGAATGTAATTTTTCAGAAAATAGCAATAAACTTTACATTGACATAGATCTTCCAAGCTGATTTTAATATAATGCTAAGTATTTAAAAAGGCATTAAAAGAATATTAGGCGGTAAATAGAACTTTGAAACCAACTTTTTTAAAATAAAACTTAAAAAGGTTGCTATCCTACTTGGACCTAACCATAAAGAGGTTGGAAACTCTAAGCACTGACTTGGGATAGTTCTTATGACCATGCGTGTTGAAAATCACACTCTACTGAAATAAACACAGCAACATGAATATCACTGCTCTGGAATTGAAACGAAACGTCAATATTGCTATGGTAGTCGAAAGTAGTGGAGATTTTATTAAGTTTTGTATAGAGAATATTTCGCTTTTTCGCAGTACGGCAAATAAAGGAATTATATAAAATCCTTTATTCATGTCGAGTTGAAAGCGACTGTCATTTCTGAAAACCCAATTTGACATTTGTTTTATTTATCGGTTTCGCTTATAATAGCCTCTTGTTGTTTATCACGTGATTTACAAACTTTGCGTTTCTGTTGCTTATTTGCCCAGGAACCACTTATATTTGCTCTTTTTTCTGGTTTTGTAACTATACACAAATAGTTTCCATAACGCCAATTTAAAAAGTCTGAACTCCATGCCACTGAAGTTAATCAATTCGTTCGCTTATAGGGTAACGATATTGAGTTTATTTCGGAGCAAGCAGCAAACTGCTGGTAGCTACTGAGCTTATACCACTGAATTCTCTCTCACTAATAAGAAGAAAAGAAGTGTCCTACTTATCTGACTATAAAGCTACAGGCAAAAATTCGGGGCACTGTCGTTGGAAAGTTTGTTTAGCGTGGCACCGTATTGTCATCAGAAACGTTAATTAGGATCAACCGCGTCGCGAACTATAGTTTTAGTCATTTTTGTATGTATTTGAATATTTTAAATGAATAGAGTTACATCAGAATAAAAACCTTGAAATATAGCAATGTGCAAAATCTGAATAGTTACAACATATCTCTAAAGACATATTATACAGTGAGACGACACAGCGCACTTAAAATTATTTAATTCCACTGAATGAAAAAATGAGACCCGTTGTCATAACACAAGTTTCAACGCCAAATAATATATCTTCTTGTCAATCACTATTCCGTATATAAAATTCACGAAGAACCTCAAAGTTCAAAATCGCTTACCTTGTTAATTATTTCACATCGACACCTCAATCGTAACTAATTCAATTTATTACAGCAGAATAGCTTTTACGTATTCAATGGGCTCATTAATTGAAATAAATTTAGCGTGACTTTCGGCGCATGGTATTTTATATGAAACAATTGGTTAACTGTCACTTTCAGTTGGATAACCTCACGAAACAACTGAAAGTATTTGGGCTACTTCGTTTGAAACCCTTACTACGCATCACGTGTCATTCTCAACAGCAACGTTAAAATTAAATTCAGGCCTACGTGATAAAGTCCTTTTACAAGATAGATTATACGTACCGGTTCTGGAAATAAGGGCAAAAGCACCCAACATTCCCAAAAGGAGAGTCGCAGCCATCTCTGCTAGTTCACGTGTCCATGCATAATACCACTTTCACGGTTCGCCACACAACGCCCGCTGTGGACAAAAATAAACTCTGATTATTTACATAAAAGGGTTATTTTTAAACATCTAAGCAAACTATTGTGAACCTTGTTCGCATGCACTTTACGTACATTTTTATTTTACGAGAGCGGGTGTAAAATTTTTCGAACAAGAGAAAATGGTGTTGGTTAAAGGGTAATAAAGTACAGTTTTGCGTGTATAGGGTCGGAAAGGGATGCGAGTGCCTACGCCTGAATAGGGTTGCTGTAAACTGTAAATGAAATCAGTGAAAAGACGATGAGCTTGAAAATTGTGCGAAATCGCATTTCGCTGCGCAAACGAAGGTGTATGCTGAAACGTGGTATATTTTTCACGTTTTATTCTGTTTGTCTTAAATTCTGCTTTGGTATTGGATATAAAATCGATATTATTTAAAACAAGAATATATTTTAAGCTAATTTCAACTATAAGGTCGCTTTTACAGTATTATTGAAATATCTCACTTGTTCAAAAACTGGTTGTATATTATGTGATGCACTGCAACGTGGTGCGTTTATTATATTTGGTTGTCTGAATTATATCACGGTATTTGTAACCGTTAGTACACACTTAAGAAGTAGAAATAACTTAAATGATCTCTTACACTTGATAAATTATACTGTCAATTATATATTTGATAATAAGAAATGTGTACATGCGATTGTATGATAACAGGATTGTGAAAAATAAATTGCCAATTATTATTTGCTTTTAATCAATCTTTCGTTTTTTATATTTCTAAAATTTAGCATTCTATTTTATGCTTATTAACCTGGGAAAACTTTCATATCTAGTCCTTAAATATAATAAAACAAAGACGCTTTTAATGTCTGTCTATAACTGGTCTGATCTGGTAATAACTTAAACTACGCAACGGATTTAGATAAAATTATCACGATCGTTTAAAACATTTCTTCCGAAAGGTCTATAATGTTATAATACATGTATATTATATTTATATTAAGCCGAAAAAAAGTCGAAGTATTCCCATAAAGTAGTAAGGAGGATTTATTTGTTGCTTACATTGTAAAACGCTGGTTAAACCTTGACGGTGTTATTACAAAAAAGTTAAATACGTATTGAATACTTGTTTTAAAAAGGTTTCAAATTAAATGCACCGCGGTTGCTGAATGTTCGCCACCTTGCTCTCTTGTCTCGCTTTGGTTACGTTAGATTAGACTTGCGAAAAAGGATAACGCGAACTTGACTCGGGCGAGTGTGGTGCATTTAATACGAAACCTTTTTAAACCAAGTATTTAACTTTTTTGTAATAACACCATATGAGATACAAAAAATAATTACTATTCGTAAATGTTATAATGTCTACAAAAATCTCATCTATAGTATAGGTTTATCTCTTAAGGATAATCCTCAATAGTCAGTTGTTTGTATAAAGATTCTTATATAGCTTCCAAGACTCTGATGACCCGTAAGTATTAAAACGGTAAAAAATATACGGTTATACACTTTTAACGCATATTTACGAATTGCACCCATGGGGAGATACTTTGATACCTTAAATAATTGGTATATAACATGTTATTATTGATTATTTTTTAAATGACTGCCTTCAAGACTGTTTGTTATACCTCTAGAAATAATGACAGGTGTTGATAAAGATAAATAAAATATAAATGTACCCTCAATATCAAGGACCTTCTAGTCATAAGGATTTAATTATTAGTTTGTGTAAGTTCCCCGTTGTGTTTGGTTAAACGGTCGCTCTGCGGTTTCAAGTTAATTATTCAGAAAACGAAACTCGGCGACCTCCCTAAGTGCCGAATAGATTAGCAGTTTAGCCAACACCGTGCTATCTTAATTACCTGTGTTGATGACTGTGCTCAGGTCTATTATGATTCCGACGAGCGGTGTACCCCGTCCCATAAGATACGGGCTTAATCAAAGATAATTGGCTGACTCATCAGCGATGTTTAGGTTTTTGGTCTGTGAGGACATAATTGTTAAAGTTTTGATTGGATTTTCTATATAATTAATAGAATGTCAATATGTTTCAAGTCAAGGTGATTATAATATCAATCGTCTTGAAAATCTATTAAACTTGTAATTGGTTTGGTCTAATTAGATTTCGGCATAGTATTCTTAAAATATCGTTGGGCTAGTACTGAGCCAACACGGTCAAAAAAGTGGTTTGGAGAGAAATTCGAACACTATATAATTACATGTTACAAAAACCTACAAGAGTCATTGTCCTCCTTAATATTTAGTACTCAAACATTCCATGTACAGTTAGGTAAAAGAGTAAGAATGAAGAGATGAAGAGAGAGTGAAGCATCTATTGATAACTGTTCTGTTAGTGTAGTATAACTGTTCAGTTATCATCTCTATTTTTTTTGCATTATTTTTATATAGACGTGAATTGGAGTTATTTTATGTAATTGTACAAGGATAAACTTTATTTCTTGATTGAAAAAAAACGTGAGCTTGAATTTTACAAATGGATCCACCTTTCGATGAAGATTATGATAAAACTGTAGCATTTTGCGAGAATTAACTCTAGCTTGCTCAGTTAGCTCCCACTCTTAGGTTCAATATCCTTCGCTTAGCTTCCATTTGCTGTAATATTTTTGCAGACTCATGATAATATAAATTAAATTTAAAAAAATGAAAAGCCTGTTATTTGATACAATGGAGTCTATACTATTACTACTTTTACAGTTTTTAATTTAAGAACTATCTCATACTGTCTATTTGTTTCCCAGTTATCGTATTCTTTACCTTAAAATGTAGCACTCACGTCAGCGGCGTAGGCCTCCCCCAAATCCCCACACTTGTCCTTTCTTAACGCTATTCTATACCATTCCCACCATAACTTTGTTTAAAAATAACACGCAACCTCTATCCGGGCCTTCCTTCTTTCCTTTATCTCCTCATGATATCCATACTGTTCCTGTTATAACAATATACGAAAGTGGCAATGCTATCTCTCATTGCCAAACGACGAGGATATTTCATAATTCCATCCCAACATGTAGCCTTCAAGTGACGTAAGAGTTTGGCCCGAAATTTGAAAGGGAACTAATCTCGATAAATATATCCCGAAGCAAGGATTTGGGTCATATTGTCATTGCCATTGCCGATAGTTTGCGTAATGAAGTAATCCAGACGGCTATGTGGTTACAGGCAATTACACTGGCAGAGTTCCAGTTATGAGCTTTTAGAACTATCGAGTTGCAATGACGTATTTTTTTGGGTTTCAACTTCTTGTTCGAGGTCTTACTTTTAATAGATCACGTCAAAGATATGTAATCCTTGGCTGTGTTTTATTATTACTTATGTAACACTTAATATCTCCTTATTATTATTTCATAGTCTATCATTGAATATCTCTAATTAGCTCTAAATAGTTTATTGTATTTCGAATTGTGTGTTTGCAGCTGTTAATATTCTTTGAAATAAATAAATAAATTTACTTTCAGTGAATTCTTTATTCATTATCAACGCTCTGGACACACGTTTAAGGTTAATTTTTAAGTGCACGTTATTTTTGTTACAAAGTGTCTTGTGACATAAAGAGAAGTTTGATCTATGGCCTAAAATGCAAAGCAACTGCATATTCGATATGGCATATATACAATTGCATAGCTTTAAGTAAAATTAGTTCTAATACAAAAGAGTTCATTTAGTACGGAATACCAACAGCTTTCTTGATATCATTCCCAAGTCGAAATGCATGTGCCAGAAGTATTATAAATTGTCACTAACTGATTGCTGTTAAGAACCTTACTAAATAGTTGATGTACTAAAAAAAATTGTGGAACGATGTATATTTCATAATAAAAAGGATACAATTCAAGGTATTTACTATGATACTTTATCGAGCTTTGTAATGCTAGCTTTCGCACACGGCTTCGCTCGTTTTAATATAACTTTACAAGCTTCTCCTCATGCATCTTTCACAGATGAGAATTATCCTATGATCTTGTCTGTATCCCTGATAACGTGTATGCAAAATTTAATGATTACTGATTGACTGGTTAAGGCCAAACAGCGTAACAAACAAACAAACTCACATTTGAATTTATAATTCCATCAAAAACATACTTGTGAAATGAGAGCCGAGTTCAATATTATGATATATGCCTTGGTTATTGACTTCAACGACAACAGAAATGAGATCTATATGGGTGTCAAGTTTAATGGTCAGTCCTGAAATTCATTTATAACAACTTAAACATATTATAACAACTTAAAATATAATTTTTGCTTATTAACTTGGGATAATATTGAAGGCCAAGATCTTACTTGGCTAATTCGAATATACGAATTATAGTACCTACTAAAACAGTAATGGAAGAGTCCTATGTTCGATGGCTAGTTTCTACCAGCAACCCAAATTTTCGGAAGTATAAAATAAGAACTTACAGCTTTAAAACTTGCGAAGGCTAGAATATAATTCGTGTATTCGAACTAGCCAAGTCAGACCGTATTATCCCAAGTTATAAGCAGAAATGATATTTTAAGTTGTTATAACATATTTTATTTTCATACATAAATTTCAAGGCTGACCATTGAACTTGACACCCATTTAGATCTCATTTCTTTTGTCGTTGAAAGTCAGCAACCAAGGCATATATAATAATATTGAACTTGGTTCTCATTTCACAATTATGTTTTTGATGGTATATCATTACCTTTTGTACAGAAATTATTAGTAGTTACTTATTCATAATAAAATTAATACCAAATAGTTTTCGTTAATCTCCAATACTAAATCCCAGTTAATAACGAAATATATACGAAAGTCGACCTATAATACTTATATTAATATATAATATTAAGCCTGAACTATACTCTTAGTTATAATAGTTATAAGTACTAAAACTGATATGTTTAAATTTAAAAAACATAAGGGTGATTACTGTCATCAATTCTGATTGCTATTCTTACATCACAGGCGCTATAAGTAAGTATTCCTAATATAATAAATTAATTGCAAAATTATAATAACATGATAATAAATTACTAAAATAGTCTCAGATTTTTTCCTTTATATTCACCCAACTACCTATCTGGATGCCAAATTTGAACTTTCTAGATCATCTGGAACTGGGTTAAAATTATGGTCTTAGGCCAGTTAGTGATAAAAAGTCTATTTTTGGACGTTCATATTTTGATAACGGTTTGATGTGTTTTTATAAAATTTGGAACAATATATATATATTACAAGTCTCAATAGATGAAGCGAATTTGAATGTTTATGTGAAATAGTTTTTGAGATATAAGAGAGTGAAAAGTGGCTCCAAATGGTTCGTGTAATATTACACATGGTAACGCCCACTCGCCATTCTGTTAGCTTGAACTTGGCTTGACACACTACCGCGTGTCTAGACATTAATTAGACATAACTTCACTTGTTAAAATAAATTCACATGTGAGTGTAGCTGTATCTTATAATAGAACACCCAAAACATTTTATTCGAAGGTAAATTGTCTTGGTGTGTCTGAGACTTTAATCCTTTTCAAATATTCCTGGATTCATCTAATAGATTTTGCTAAAAGGAAAAAGGCGTAGCGGTCTCAATTGGCGTATTAAATTAAATTCCAGTACATTTCCGTTGCTATTCGAGTAGTGAATGTAATCTCCTAGCCCAGGATTCGATCTTCGTGCAATTGCAAAGAGGAATTTCCGTTCTCAATAAGAAATAAATTAGTTCCTATTACTACGGTTGGAATCGCAGTGGACTTATCTTTAAGTGGAAATTGAATGAGCCGATAAGAATAAGTACTTGGTCTTTTGAAAAACATAACTACATCCTGTAATAGTGAGCATATTTAAGTTTTGATAAGGTGGATTTTGTAAAAGACCGGTATTATACAAAAACCAACTTCGACAAACTGTTCGTCCCACGTTTCAGACGCAGTAAAACCAGTAACACTCTTTTAAGTTATAGTGCTAGTTCTAACAACGAATTTCTAAAGCATATTTGTCGGACTGTAAATTTAAGCGCCATGTCAATCGGGTTTGGTATCAAAATGCTATTGTAGAGTGGATAAAGTTGTGAACAAAGGTGATGCCTGGAACTGACTCCTCTTTGAGCATCCGCTAAAAACGATTGGGAGGTGTAATGTTTTTTTTTATTTTATAGGGGGCAAACGAACAGGCGGGTATGGTAAGTGATCACCACCGTCCATAGACACTAGCAACACCGGGGGAGTCGCCAGTGCGTTACCAGCCTATGTTTGGGGGAGAGTGATTGGGAAAGTGGGGAGTGGGGAGGTGGTCCTCCGGCGCTCTCACTGACCGAACGAAACGCAATAATGCATGCAATGTTAATTCACGTCGGTTTTCTGTGAGAGGGTACTACCCCGGGCGAGCCGACCCATTCATGCTGAAACCAGTAATAACTTCAACGTGGCTCTACCACCTATTACGTATGTATTCTAAATATATATAACACATGTTAAAAAGATAAACTAGATCGTGTCTCTAGCCGGTTCCTCTCGTTCATAAACGCCTTCTTAGGCACTAAATTGAATTAAGTAACTTTTATTTTGATTTTGCCTTTCCGTTTTAAAAATACTCTTTGTGTAGCGAGTCTTGAAGTATGAACATTAATCAAATCGTGGCCTAAATAATTATTTGTTTAAGTGTATATTCTGGAATCTGCTACTCCAGGATCGGTTTGATAAACTACCTATAAAATGCAATGCTGCCAAAAACATCTTTCCAGGTGAACAAACGGCTGTGACTCTCAAATATAAAACAATGAGTGTGCTGGATATATCATCTATAGTAGAGTCAGATGTGAAAGAAATAAGTAAACTTCACATAATTCCGTAATAAGGCAATTAATACTGTCTACAAATACTACCCAATATAATTATTGCAAGTTTAAGAAAGTGTCCTTTATTTCCCAATACAAAAAAGTTGTCCGTTCCAAGCGGAGGATTATCACAAGGAGTAGAATTTCGATCCCAATTCAAGTAGACTCAATAGTCGATATTTCTAATTATAGTGATTTTCTTCGACAAAATACTCGAGTCAGGTACTTCGAAATTAGTAAGCTCAAGATTGACAAAGGAATTGTCTTTTAACAAACATAAATTGAAACGTGTAATTGATTGGTGAGCGCATATTTATTAGTGGTAGCTATGAAAATTACTTTTAATTTTTTTTTTATTTCTTGTTCCGTTAAACGTAATGGGATGTTAAGTAACAATTATTGGAATAATTTAAAGCAATTGGATAAAAATGATTGGAAGCAAATAAATGAGAATTATGATTTCAAACTGTTCTATAGATTACGTTATCCGTATAATCGGTACGTCCTTGTATACACATTCATTTTATTCCTACGGATAGTGTCTCTGATTTACTTTTCGTATAATTTTATTTATTTATATATCTATTATAAATTATTTAATATTTTAAGTGTATCTTTATACACAATCCTTTTTATTTCGAACTGACTACGTCATTGGCCACAGCTTCGCCGGGCTACTAAGGCGAGCGCTTAAGGAACTTCGCCGCTTGGCAAAGCTCAAGGGTACCAGACTGGCCGAACGTCGGTTTAGGCTATAGCCTTGTGTAATGACTAACGGATATTCGGTCAGTCAACGGAACCAATTAACACTAATACTGTATGCACTGTGACTATTTATCCAAGCAGAGCTTCACCTTACAATAACTTCGACATACAAGTGCTCCCCTATCGACGACATCTTGCCTTTTATATGCCATACTCTAATATAAGGTGGCGCTAGTGTTTAAATCAATTGATATCATTGTAGTTAATAAAAATATTATAAAGGTCATGTTAAATTATTAAAATTAATTACATAAATAGAAATCATGACACTTGGATACAACTTCGCGAATCTGTCTAAGCTAAACTAAGCAAGCTATTCATACATATAAATATTTCTGCGAAACACATGTGTACCGGCATTTGAGTCTCACGAATTCAATCGTGTATTTCGTGTCTGAAAACACACAATGAATATTTGATAGCCGCTCATTAAGCTGTACATTAGATACATTTATAATTACAAAAAAAAGGGTCAATGGAATCCAAAAAATAAATAATGTAGAACTATCTACAAAATTCCACATCGAATGGTTATAAGTTTATGCCAATACGTTTAGTAGTTTTGCGATATTACAAAAAACAGTATTTTCATTATGCATATAGATTTATGCATCTATAAGTAACTGTTTAACTGCAGAACGACCTGATTATCTGATATCATACTAACATAACACTTATTTTGTCTACCCGAGAGTTTATACTATGTACTAATATTATGTATATATTCATACTATATGTTAAGGTGGCACTGCGTTCCATTTAACCTCCAAAAAGGGTAGAACATTTGCCACGACATATAGAACTATACTGCACTGTCTGATCGTATTAACTACGTTTTATACTTAGGCCAGAAAACTTTTCATATATTGTGTAATGGGTTGGTTCACTTTAAGTATTTTCATTTCTTCCAAATCCTACAATGATTATGAGCTTCTATTGAAGTGAGACGTTGTGATAACACCAGAACTTAGCAGTAGGTATTTTTGTAAAAGTATCCAGATTAGCCTTCAAGTTGAAAATCTCTTTCTATGCACGTACGCGTATGTTACAGCAGCTGCAGTTGAGACCCAATTCGTTTTATACTATGTTGTGTATTTAATGTGTAGCGACTCAATCAATATGTGTAGCTTGTTGACGTCTGGAAATAACTCGCTTCTTTGTGCATTCGATTTCCTCACAATGTTTTCTTTCGCCATCAGGTGATAGTGTTACCAATGGGAATTACTAAATGTACGCGAATTCCGAAAACATCGGTGGTACATGCAGAGGTTCGAATCTGCGGACATCGGATTGATATTCCACCGGTCAAACAACGATTATTGAATGAAACGACACCAAATTGTCATAGTGATGACTTTCTGACTATTTTTATGATCTCCATTAATTTCTTTTTAACATAAATTTGACTTTTAGATGAAGATTTTTAATGTCATCAGTAAAATTAGAGAAAACTGCCAAACTTCCAAGGCAAAAGTCAGACG
This sequence comes from Antheraea yamamai, assembly GCA_036509395.1. NCBI lineage: Eukaryota > Metazoa > Arthropoda > Insecta > Lepidoptera > Saturniidae > Antheraea > Antheraea yamamai. Next base: position 1,809,943 of record AP028442.1, read on the forward strand.
TATTGAAATTACCAAATGAATAGGCTCTCACAGTTAAAGCGACTCTCATGTTTATTAATTCACAGGCTTTTCAATAATAGCTATCCTCGGGGCCTTTTAGGGTGATTGAGGCTTCGTTTAACACTACCCAATCCTAGAACAGAAAGGGTTACTTAAGTGTATAATAGAAATGTTACGACCCTTAACTGTATCTTATCTTAAAATACATTATACTAAAAATGATTGCTGTGTATATTTCTACATCTGTGTGTTTGTTTATAGATTAAATCGTATTATCTTATTTAAAAATCTATCTATCTATCTAATTTATACCGGCTGAATGGTTAAAGAGTTGCAATATTCTCAGGAGTTATTGAGTAGTCGTGCCTGGTTCTAAGTCAATTAAAAAAATAGGTGCTTTATATTTGACCTATTATCTCGAGAAACGTAAAACTGATATACACTCAACATTAGATGATTTACGCAAAAACAAACTGGTGTAATAAATACCGAAGCGGTGAATCACTCTGTGTCACTCACTTCGGCCCACGCCCCACACCTCGGCCCGCGCCCCGCTTCCTTTTATTCCTATTCCGACAATAAGCAGGTACTTAATTATTAACCTTGAAAAGCGCCCCTTCAATTTTGTTCATTGATCTTAAGTGTGATTTTTTTTAGTTTAAAAGTACCTTTCAGCGCTGCATTACTACTTACAGTATTGCAGATTTTTGCTGAATGGGTTCGCCAATTGTTGGACATCTATTTCTCATTTTTAAAATGTATTTTTTTTTCTGTCTAATTAGTTTGTGTAATTTAATTTAATTGTATGGTTCTTCCAAAAATAAAGTTTTTTTTTCTTTCTTACTTCTTTCCTTCTTTCCCATACTTTTAAAATTTTTAGAACAAACTTTAACTAAGGTTCTCTTTGTTGTTTATCTGTTTTGATATTATTATTTTATATGTTAAATGTGACCGACCATGGACTATCACACGATTGAACATTCACCTGGTATATAAATAGGCAGTCAGGAAACGGTTAAAAACATCTCCATCCTCTGTTTCTCAGCCGATTTTCTTCATTCTTTTAAAGTGAAAACTTCTTTAGGCGTATTGAGCGGTATTTTAGCAGGAGCTAAATTTATAATTTTGCGTCATGGCATGCTACGTAAGCATGACCGGTCATCTTGCGCTTGTGCGGCTTTCGTCTGACTAGGAACGCGTGATATAGGGGCCTCTGTACATGTAATATTGATATTTTGCAGGTTATCATACGGTTGATTAAAAATGTATACAATTATTACTCCGAGTGCCAATATATATGAAAACCACACTAATGTTAATAATTTCAATAAACAAATTCTGAAATTTAAATATTGCAATTCACACTATAATTAATATGAAAACTTAAAAGAGAATTTTGATATCATTGTTTTGAGTTTTCATTTCTGTTGACAGTCCTTATGACTGCCTCCATTTTTTTTCCTCTAAGGTAAAAGGTCTACGAATGGACGAGCACTTGTGCTTATTATATATATAGTATATATCCGAGCATTTCGAAAAATCTTATTTGTTTTGTTTCAAAATATTCCAATATCTTTTCACATCAACAGCTTCCAATCTTCCGGGCACACGTGTGTTCAAATATATTATTCATATGTTAATTTTGAATAACATATGTTGACACATTTTTCCAATCTTTGAACTAAAATCGTTGATGTTCTAGATCTCGCTTGAGTGAAACAATTGACAATGTAAATCTAAAAAAAAATAATAAAAAAAAAACATTGCGTGTATCAGTGTGTACAAGCAGCGGAAGTGAAATTATTATTATATATAAGACTAGCCTCTGCCCGCGACTTCGTTCGCGTGGAATAGTTCCTTTGGGCTAACGCTAACACGCAGCGGTAGCTCTCAAGAGAAAAAAAATCCGATTTTGAAACATTCTTCATTAATGCTCCGCTCCTATTGGTCTCAGCATGATGATATATAGCCTATAACCTTTTTCAATAAATGAACTATATAATACAGAAAGAATTTTTCAAATTGCGCCAGTAGTTCCTGAGATTACCCTCTACAACGTCACAAACTCACAAATTTTATTTATTATTTATTTTATTTTATTCATTTTTGGAAGATTTACAGCTACACTTGTACATTAGATGAAAAACACTAGGTCTAAACACTGCCAATTACAAATCTCCACCGATAACAACTTTTCTTTACATTGTAAAATAATGGTAAGAAGTAGTGCGGGGTGTTGGACAACATTATAAAAGGAAAAGTAGCCACAAGTCATTTAGCCGATTGACGCGTATCCGACGAATGATGACTATTTAGGCAGGAGAGTATCTACATATTCAGCCATCACTCGTCGAAAAATTGCTTCGCCATCAGACATCTTATCGTCGTGCTGCTGGTACAGAACAGATCAATATCAAGCGTGGTGGTAAGTTTATTGAATTTTTCAGGTGCACGCAAAAAAAAGGAATTACGTCGATAGTTACTATTAGCTGACGCTCTGCTGAGAAGAGGTCGCCGTCTAAGATTTAGCTGGTTGGTTCGCAGATAGATTTTGCTTAGTAGCTCTGGGTTGTCTACCGCACCATTAGCTATATTTGTCAAATAGGTTACATCGTTAATATTCCTTCTGATTATTAAAGGTAAGAAATGATAATGTTTGCATCTATCATAGTAGTCTATTGAATAATATTTAGCTTTATAGTCAAGATATCGCAAGAATCTCTTTTGTATGTTTTCAATTCTATTAATATAAATGTTATATTGCGGGTTCCAAACCTGCGACGCATATTCCAGGTTACTACGTACGAATGAACAATATAGAATTTTTATGGCTTTCAGGTTATTAAATTTAGCGGCAGTTCTCATTATAAATCCCATAGCTTTGTTAGATTTATTGATAATATTATCAATATGTTGATCAAACAGTAATTGAGAATCGAACTGGATACCTAGATCTCTAATGGATGTGACACGCGATATTGTTTGAGTCCTCATCTTATAATCATTTCTGATAATAGTAAACTTACGGGAATAGGATATAGTAAAACATTTAGAGATATTTAAGTCGAGTTTATTTGCAGTACAGTAAGAATCAAATCGATCCAAGTCAGATTGGAGCTCCGTGATATTTTCTGTTGTTTTGATGGTTTTTAATATTTTCATATCGTCGGCAAAAAGTAATATTTTCGAGTGAGAGAAGCATTCATTAATATCATTGATAAATATTGTAAATAACAACGGGCCAAGCAAAGATCCCTGTGGCACTCCTGAGGGTATAGACATCCAGTTCGACTTAAATCCAGACAAGACCACTGCTTGAGTACGATTCTCAATGTATGATGAGAACCACCGAAATAAATCACCATGAATGCCGGCAAGGTACAGCCTCCTAAGTAGCACAACGTGATCTATACGGTCAAAACATTTTCTGTAGTCAGTGTATATGACATCCACTTGTGAGCCTTCATCCATACCTCTGCTGATATAGTAACTTGCGAGGAGTAAATTGGAGGTTGTTGACCGTTTCCTAAGGAATCCATGTTGATAGTCACTGAATGAGCATTTGAGTGCAGAGTATAACTGATTATATACCAAGCGTTCGAGAATTTTGGCAAATAGATATAATTTAGAGATCGGCCTATAATTTTCAATGTTACTTTTGTTACCTTTTTTATGAACCGGGGTAATGAAGGCCGATTTCCAGATGCTAGGGACATAACCTTCGCTAAGAGATCTCGTATAAAGTATGCATAGCGGTTTAACTAGATATTTAGCACAATTGACAATGAATACAGGCGGGATTAAATCAGGCCCACCACCCTTGGCTAGGTCAAGCGACTTCAATTGTTTAGACACAAGTTCTGATTCTACCACAATGGTCGAGAGATAAGACATGGATCTCTCCGCCAAATTAGAAATATTATTAGAGTTATCAACTTGGCAATTGGAATGTGATGAAAAGTTGGAGTGGAAATATTCAGCAAAAAGATTGCTTATGTCTTCACCAGAGCTCGCGGATCGGTCTTTGTATGTCATTAAGTTAGGAAAAGCATTGCATTTATATTTACTTTTGACATACGACCAAAAAGATTTCGGATTCTTAGTTATAGAACTTTGAATTTCAATTATATAACTTTTGAAGTACTCTGCTTCAAGGTCAATAGCTCGCTGTCTCAGTAGTGAGAACGATTTGTAATCCGATAAGTTACCGTATGTTTTATATTTGGAATGATATTTAAATTTTTCTCTCAAAATTTTTTTGAGCGCTGGACGATGCCAAGGTGGATGGGAACCAGCTTTAACTGACCTGCGGGGAATAAACTTATCTCTGAATTCATACAATTTTTTATAAAATAGATTAACAGCATCATCTAAATCGACTGAATTCATTAGGCAGTCCCAATTGAATTCATCAAGTGCAGTGGATAGTTGTGTGTAATCACCTTTATTATATGAGAATGAAGAGCTAATTTTTTCAGTTAGATTGTGTATTTCAATGAATTTCGCTTGTAGGCAGAGAGATTTGTGGTGGGCATCTTCTGGTACAAGTGGGCTATGACAAGAACAAACTATAAGTGAATCATTCGATAGAACCAAATCGAGTAGTCGATTGTTGATGTTAGTTTCACCGTTATATTGACTTAAGTTGCATGTATTTAGAATATCTATAAAGTTAGTTACTACTTCACACCTATTTATAATAGTTGGGATCAGTTCAGAGGTTCCAACTTGTGTACTCCAAGTGATGTAGTCCTTCAGATTGAAATCGCCCAATATAATAAACTTATCTAAAGGTTGCAATATAATTATTTCGTGTAATTTATGCATAAAATTTATAAATTGTTGATTATAAGAATAGCCATTATTCTCTGCACATAAATAAAGTACACAAATATGAATATTGTAGGATACAGGTGGTCGTTTACTCTTATACGATACAGTAAGCCAAATGTCCTCAGCAGAGCTCCGCCAATCACACCTCTCGACCACCGTCAGGTCACGGCGTACGGCTATGAGCACTCCACCACCTTTGGTTTGTTTTGTTTTGTCATAATTGCGATCACGCCTCCAAACTAAATACCTAGAATCAAACATCTCACTATTGTTTATGCTATCAAGAAGCCAAGTCTCAGTTAATGAAATTATATCGTACGAATTTAAGCATACATTTCTATGGAAATCACACGTTTTAGTACGTAGTCCACGAACGTTTTGATAGTATAAGCTAAGCGCAACCATTTTTATAAGCCAGTAATAAAACAACAATAGACGTTAATTGGCAAATGGAAAGATATTCTATGCGATATTGACCATGAATAGCAAATATGTAGGTATAAAGGATTAGCGATGCAGATAAGATGAATATGAGTTGTATTGTACATAGGGTTATGTAACATAATCGAACTTGAGTAGACAAATTAACTGCTAGGAGCGTGGATAACTCGTAACGCGTAGATAAAAGGCAATAATAAAATTGACGTGATACTATTAATGTATTTTCACCTATGTCCACCCAGCAACACGAGAAACAGATATCAGATGACGTACACGTATAGTAGGTAAATAGACTGTGCATACCTGTATGACGAAAGTTTATGAATAAAAAAAGGGCTGGAGAAGCAATTATGGGAGTAGCTATTAGGTTTTCGATAATTTGGATAGGTCTTTTTCTGATTTTAAGTTTATAGTTGGGAATGTACTGTCGCGCCGAACTAATATCTTGCAAGCGGAGACCCAGACGAACTGAAAACCCTGATCCTTCGCCATCTTTTTCGTAGCAGTCAGCAATTTCTTGTTAGCGGGAGTCAGGTGATCATTAATAAACACACGCTGTGTGTTTCCGTGGAATCCGACGTCGTTGGCGGTGATATTTTTCTTGGCTCGAGCTGCTGCCATCAGATTTTCTTTCAGGTAACGGTTATTGAAGTTAACTATGATCGATTTTTCATTAGAGTTGTGGATTGGGATCCTAGTTATGTAGTTGATAGCTTGTTTCTCCAATGGGTAGGCAATAGTGGTACATATGTTGTTTAATATGGTGAATAAGTTTTCGTTATTTTTCAAGGGTACTCCTTTAATTTCGACGTTGTTAAGACGTTGAAGTTGGTCTTTTGTAGCGAGCTCGTTCTTGAGCGAAGATATTTCATCCATCAGTGACACAACTTTCTCGCGCGTAGCTACAAAATCGGGTACTTTTCGTTCTACTAACAGTAGACGCGAACTGTAGTCATCCAACTTGTCGCTATTGTAATCGCAGGATTTCTTCACATCGATTAATTCCTCTTTGATAATTTTAATGTCTTGTAACATAGTTGGGATGCCGATCAGTATTTTCTTCATTTCACGTAGCTCAATCATGATGGTATCCAGGTCCGTCTGAGGTGTCTGTGAAGTTGACGACTCGGCCTTGCACTGAGGGCACCTCCAGATCGCCCTGCGATCAGTGCCGAGCTTACGGTAACCTTGCTCGGTAATGCCGGCACAACAATACCCGAGATGGTTTTTACAGGAATTACACTGCACACTATCATTTACGGCAGAATTACAACCTCTGCACTTATCCATATTTAGATCACGATGTAAAGATTTTAAAACAATTGAGAACCAGTAATTACGCGAGGTAGGTAACTAAATGCGCGCGGGCTTCACACGAGGGTACGTGCTATCTATGCGCTTGCCTATACCTCTTTATAATATTAGTATAGATTAATTATATATAGAAGTGTACGTCCAGAGGCCGAACTTCGACCACAGAGAAAACATATTATTTTTTTTTAATGAAAACACAAATATATACCTTCCTTACATTTAACACGTAATAAAATATTACCCCACCGTGCAATTAGAAGTTTCACTTAAAAATATATATATCTAGCTTTATCTCGTGACTTCATTGATAGCGTATTTGGACACCGTATCGATTTGCATAGCTTCAAATTTTTGCAACTGAATCAGAGCTTTTGATGAAGGAAAACATTGTGTGGAAACCATAGCACGGTATTACAGCTTTTTCTAGGCCTGTTTGGCTAGCCTCAAGTTAAAAATCTATCTCCAAGCACCAAGTGTGTTCCAGCACACTTGCTGTGCTACTCTTGAGAGACAGTTCTCCTCTAGGTGTACCGTGTTTATCATCTTAGACCACACCATTATTAACCATCATATCAGAAAAGAAGAGTAATAATAAACATATATAAATTATCACAACGCTTCTCGTTTGTAGCATTAATATAATTGTATTGAGATGAAAGACTTTAAATACTGTATTAACGGAAACCAACACTATTAAATGGATCTTTAGTTGATATAATTAAAATAACGTGGAGCAGAAATTATGTTAGCTATGGAACTCTAGGAATAAATTCCGTTAGATCACCGACGCGGGGTGCGTGTTACACGAACAATGCAGCACACGATTGGCATCCCACAGGGAACGACGTCAGAATACCTCCGACTTAGTTGAGGCCGTTTTAATTAAGGACCCGGGGTTTATCTATATTAATAAATCGGTAGGTCAGTTTGTGCGTGTAATTTTTCTTCCGAATTTCGTTGAACAAATTCTAACTAATATAACAAATGCGAATGTGAATTTGTTTGTTTGTTACGCTTTCACCTACACGCCTTAATTGTTATCATGCAATTTTGCGTACACGTAGTTAAAGGTACAGAAGAGGACATAGGGTACCTTTCATACAGAAAATAAATTATATTCTCGAGGGATAAGGTCGAGTTTACATTAATACGAGCGAAGCCACTTAGCTAATATTTAACTCTACCCTCTCAATACACTCTTAATAGTTAAATGTGTACCCGCAAAAACTTTGAAAAGCTCCACTTTATAAAACACCGGTATTTTTTTTTTTTTTTATATCATAGGAGGCAAACGAACAGGTGGGTCACCTGATGTTAAGTGATCACCACCGTCCATAGACACTTGCAACACCAGAGGAGTCGCAAGTGCGTTACCAGCCTGTGTTTGGGAGAAGGGGGAGTGGGGAAGAGAGGAGAGGAAGGAAGATGGGTATCCGGCATTCTCACTGACCGAACGAAACAATCTAAATACCAGAAACTGTAACAAACATAAGATTGAAGCCGCCGTAAAGGATGTAATTAATCTCTATGAACAATTTGTAATATAATATAATGTAAGCTAACGGAACGTAACATAAAGTAGTGAAGGGATAATATTTAGTAGTTAAGTAAAACAACAATTGTTGCTCACGTGTTAAACGATCTTTAACAAGACTTATAAAATTAACGACAACAAACAAAAGGTGCCGACCAAGAGTCTGCAGAGAAAAAAAAATCTGTAACAAACTGGTGGTCCCATGTTTCATACTTAGTAAAACCAGTTATTATTTTTTTAGGTAATAGTTTACAACAAAGTCCCAAAGAATATTACCGAATTGCCGGACTGTAATTTTAAGCGCCATGTGAAGCGGGTTTTGATGTAAAAAGGTTATTATAAAATGAATCAAGATGTGAACGATGGTTATATCTGGGAATGACTCCTTTATGGCATCCACTAAAAATGATTGTAAATATATATGTATCTATCTGTAAATATATATGTATATATATATATATATGTATATATATATATATATATATATATACTAGCGGGCCCGGCAGACGCTGTCTCGCCCTGACTATAAAAAAACCTTGACAAATTATACACTAAAACGTTCCCCATGAATTACTGTATCCATCGGTGAAAACCGCATGAAAATCCATTCAGTAGTTTTTGAGTTTATCGCGAACAGACAGACAGACAGACGCGGCGGGGGACTTTGTTTTTATACTATGTAATGATAATGATATATAACGGTGATAATATCGAAAAATGTCATTGTATTATTTAATGGAAAAATATAACACGTGTTGGCTATCTATCTGTGGTGTTATTTATTGTTGTCTGAAGATGTACGAGGAGGAACGCGTCCCTGAACATAGCGTTATTTTAGGCTCTCCGTCATATATATATATGTTAAAAGATAAGTTTCTTGTCGGTTCTTCTCGACAACTGGGTTGCTTTCCCAGCCGGTGGTAATTTGATGTACATAAATGCATTATTATGGGGTTAAATTGAATAAATATTTTTGATTTGATTTGAATGCTAAATAATTAATAATAAAATGTTTTCATAATTTTACACCTGCTTGTTTAACCTATGCACTGTATGTGAATTAGTGTTAAGGATTTTATTAATTTGAGACCTATTTGCTCATTAAACTGTACCTTATGTATGAGACAAACGCAAACATGTCCATGGATATCTGATTGTGATAGTGATATACTAGGAAATGTCACGGCTAAATCGAATCACATCAATATTCAACAGATAACATGGACGTGAACAAGACATACTATACAAGACCAATTTAGTTGTGTACTGAAACAACATCTATACGTGAATAGGCGAAATTAAACTCGTTCAGTGCCTTTTCCTTCTCCGTTTTTCTTTATTTTTCTTTTATTTACTATCTGTTGACGATATTTAGTGTTATTTTCTTTTTTCTCTACCCTGGTAGAAGCTTCTATTTTATATCTTAATATATATATTTCTTGTGTGCGTGTGTATGTGACTGAACTCCTCCTAAACGACTGGACCGATTTTGATGAAATTTTTTGTGTGTGTTCGTGTAGATTCGAGAATGGTTTAGATTCACAATTGGAACCGGTAGGTGGCGCTGTGGTTGAATTTTTGATTTTTTTTTATTATCAAGGCAGGACAACGTCCGCCCGGCCCGCTAGTCTCTATATATTACACTTCAAGCTCCTTACGTCTACGATCTATTTTTAAATATCAACTAGCTGAGCTGGCCACGTGTTGCTGTGGCTCAGTTGTTACATGTTGTATTAAAATCAGAATACGTACACAATAAAATCAACTGGAATTGAAAAAGAAATTCAGAATTAAAGCGTGGCGCTATCTATTGGACATCTATAACAGTCGCTCCTAAAGTTTTCTGTCAACAATTAATATAGGGCGCCATCTGTTCGCAACGGATGAAACTTACAATTAATAATAATAATGAATATTGGAAATAATTTAATTTGTAATTAAAGAATATTGTGGAAACTAATCGAAATATAAATTATCCTATCTCTCAAGTTGCACCAATTTATACAAAAATGGAAATTTCGTGAAAATCGGTTAAGTAGTTTCGAAGATCATCGTGGACAAACATGACACTGGATTTTTATATATTTAGATATATGTATGTCGCGGCTGACATTGGGGGCGGTAGTTACAAAAATATGTCGTCAATCATAGATGACGTTCTCCTTGTCATTTAATCGGTGAATCACTCAAGACCAATCAAATATTACTAATAAAAGCATTTATCTCAAACAACAGAAACAGCAATACATTATTGATTATAGATACAATAAATAAATAATAAATAAAGAACGAAATACCTAACATCATGATACGACTCTTAGAAACAAAGGAATAGAAAGTATAGGTTAGGAAATAAGCTAAAGCGGAGTAACTGGGAGCCCTGTGGGTGCGATGGTCGGAAGTCGAGGGTGAGAAAAATTAAGCACTGGTGAAACTAGGGACCTCACAAGTACAGTTCAAATACAATCTTATCTTATGTTAAATTACGATGTTGTCTAAGACTGTAAGCTCATGATACGCGGGGATTAGGTATCAATTACCGTTATCGTAATATTCTTATTGGTGACAAATTTTTAAATTGAGGGTAGTATAGTCCAATAACTTCATGGGGGACACTCCTACGTGGCGCTAGATTTTTTTTTAAATTTGTGTTGACTCTTGGTCTCCATCTTTTTTCTGCTTTCGTTTATTTTATTAAACACTAGCGGGCCCGGCAGACGTTGTCCCGCCCTGATTATAAAGAAATCCTTCACAAATTATATACTAAAACTTTCCTCATGAATTACTTTATCCACTGGTGAAAGCCGCATGAAAATCCATTCAGTAGTTTTTAAGTTTATCGCGAACAGACAGACAGACAGACGCGGTAGGGGACTTTGTTTTATACTATGTAATGATATCAAAAATCGTTTTGAATGTAGTGTATTTTATACAATCATCAACTATTATTAATGAGTAAGCATCGGATTTTTAAGATTATAGCCTTTATGGCTGTTTAATTATCATGTATTATGACCATTTTTTAATTATAATCCACAAATTATAATCCACAGGTATATTAAACACCCGTGTGTCTGGATATTGCCACTATAGCATGTGAGACGCTATTGTGGGTCTACGTCCTTCTGCCATTTGTTTTACAGGATCACCACTGATTTGAAGGTCGATTCCTGGGATTCACGATTGTCAGGACGCGCGATCCGTCTCCTGTCCCGTAGTCCTTATTGATTTGGGATTTTTTCTTTTGTGTGTGTGTTCGTAAACATGTAGATCGCTAGATGTTGGCGGGGACGATGTATTCTAGGTGTTAACGAGGTGATAATGTAGTGGGGTAGAGAAACGACGTGCTACCTCGCCCCACTTACGTGTGTCGCACCCCAGGACGGTCGAGTACGAAGTTGTCTAGCTATGGCTAACCAAGAAGGGTTAGAACAAGTTTTAAAACCATGCTATGGTTTCATCACAAGGTTTTCGTCCACCAAATACTCCGGCTTATTCGGTAAGAGCCATGAGAAATTCGAAACTACATCGATCAACTCTAACCGCTGAGCAATAATCGTTTCACAGAAATTTGCATAAAATTACATGTATTAACACAGCTTTACATTTATTATTATGAATGTATATACTAAAAACCACTTCAATAAATTGAAAATGAGTTTTAGTTAAATTAAATTTTCATAGTTAAAATAGAAATCATTTTGAAAACTTTGTTGTTCATAAATTTATATTTCTGCGAGACGTAATTTTGAAATATAATATTATACCTAATATTTCTCTTTTAAAAGCATAGCTCAACTCTTATAGCTATAAAATTATGTAAACCTGACCGACGCGAAGGAAAAATCGCATATACGCCGAGGGAAAACTTTTAAAAATTATGTCTGCAAGAAGTCGTTTGAATTACATTGAATTATAAACTTGGAATAAAATGTATAAGTTTTTAAAGAGCACAGTGGTGTCTGGAATGCAGAAGCTACTATACGACAAGGGTGACAGTCTTCGTCAGAGTTTACAATCGGTTTCGAACTGCATCGATTCGACTTTGAATTGTATATTTTTGGTAAATATTTACTGAATATGAAAATCTTTCGAAAAAATCATTAAGTGTTTTATTCGGAACTAACTTTTGCACACTGATTCGATCGCGTTGATATAGATTTTGTATATCCCGTGGGAATAATACTTTTATTTCTGCATGGAAGGTATAGGGCATCATGTCTTATGCTGTACCCCTTGCAATGTATATCCAAAATTTCATAATTATAGATAGGATAGTTCCAGATTGAAAGTATAACGAACAAACTCAAAATCAAAAATACTTTATTCAGTAAAGGCCCTTGTGACCGTTCAAATGACCACTGGTTAGGACAAACAACTAAGCAATCGAGAAGAACTGGCAAGAAACTCAATCGGGTTTATCTTTTTAACTTTTATCTTTCAAAACTTTTAACTTTTATATATATTTAAAACTAGCCGTGCCCGCGATTTCGTCCGCGTAGAACCTGATGTACAAAACAATAACTAATAAACTCATTTGAATGTATTACGTCTAATTACTATCTACTTTTCCCTCTTACTTAAGTTGCGTCGTCATTAAAATTACAATAACTTTTCATAGATTGAACCGATTTTAATGAAACAAAGATTAAATGTTACTCGAAGATATATTTTATGCTTTTCTTGATTTTATTGCGAACGCAGTACTAAAGTTCATGGACACGTGTTCAAATAACCAGCCAGACAGACATTTTTAAAAACGATTGAAATGTATTTTATTACTTAATCCTACACACCTGCAACATTTTTTTACATAAATGTAAAAAGTACAGACACGGTAGATTTCCATTGTTATTATATGTATAGAAGATATATTACGCGTTATAATAGTTTTTAGTGGATGCACAGAGAGGAGTCAATTCCAGACATCACCATCGTTCACATTCGCAATAATAATATTGGCAAATATAAGTACTATTACGTATAATTATAGATTGTATTTTATTCCTTATAAACTTATCTTACTCATTGTCACAATACTTCTTGAACCCTTTTACCGATTTTAAGTTATCTCTATTGAACTTTATCAGTAGCGTTAAGCCCCTACGGATAACCAAAATAATATGTAGCTTAGACGAGTCTTGGAAATTTCGTCTATCTACCTGTAAATATTTTATCAAAATGCGTTCAGACGTTTCAGATATTACATCGAACAAACAATCTTCACGTGTATTTATACGTACATATTAGTTATTTATTCATTGAATTTGTTGTGTATTATTATTTACAAAAAAATAATTACATACAAAATATTATGTTAGTTTTCGAAATGTGTCTTCGTATTTGTGTACATCTCAAGTGAATACTGTCTAACCAAATCAGATGGAATCGTCATGGTTATTACTAAAAGATAATTATAATTATATGGACGCTAGTATCTGTTGTAGTTAATAACTGTGTTGCAGCCACTAACACTGTATAAAATAAATATATAACAAGGAGACATAACAATAAAAATCCTTTTTTTTTGGACTGACCACACTATTGATCTAGGAAGGTCTTAACAGCTTCACCGGACTACTTCGATCAACAATAACTAGATAAAGGGTCACGTACAAAATCGCAGCTAAAAGCTGCCCGCGAAAATATATACTTATGTGTAGCTATTTGTTTACTAAGAAAGGGAGAAAAAAGTTTTAAAACAATTTTACGTTCAACCTAATTACAACCATGTCACCTAGTAATAAAGTCACAAATGTTCAAAATATTATCTAATACTTACGATAAAACGAGAAAAGCAATAAATTACTCCCCTCACAAATGAAAAGACAACATAAACAACATTTCGTGTGAATTCAACATTAGTGTGTGTTGATCGAAGCCGGACTACCAATAAAAATTCCTATAATCCTAATATCTATACTAATATTATAAAGCTGGAACTACTGTTCCGATTTGAAAAGTTCTTTCAGTGTTAGATAGCTTATTCATCGAGGAAGGCGATAGATAATAATACCATCACGCTAAGACCAATAGGAGCGGAGCATTAATGAAAAATATTTCAAAATCTGTTTTTCTTTTGTTTGAGAGCTCACTGCGTGTTAGCGTTAGCCCAAAGTAACTATTCCATGCGGACGAAGTCGCCAGCAGAAGCTAGTCTGATATAAAATAATACAAAGTACAAAACCAAATGCTGTTTAGCAAGCGTGAATGTAGGTATATTTTGAGTGTAAGCTAGTTTCTCCTCCATGTTTTATTATATGAGAATGTTTACTGTCTTATTCTTTCAAATGGTCATACGATACGTATTAAAAAGAAACGACAGGAGACACTAATGGTATGCGTCAGAAAAATATATAAATTTATTGCTATTTTAGTAGCTATATCTATTTCAATGAGCGAAAGTTTGGCGAACAGATAATAAATCCAAACTTCCATCTTTCCCTTCCATTCTTGTATTGATATAACAAAACTTTGGAGGTCAGATTTAAGGTCGAAATAGTAAATACGTGGGCATATATGTAAATAATCTTATAAAATATATTGAATGGAATGGAAATGTTACAATGTCTTGGGAAATACGTGCGTATGCGTTAATCGTCGGATGGTTTTTTTTTTTCATAGTAATTTTGTGATTAGTACTGAATGCCATTATCATCCTTATTTTACCCTAATTCCAACTAAGTAGGCGCAGCAAAACTAACTTAATTATAACTAAATAGTCAGCGTAACTTAATCCCTTTAATAAAGCTTTTATTGATTTTATGTATCTTCGTTAAGATTCATCGTTACTGGTTAGCCCCTACAGAAACGTTTAATAATTTACAGTAGATTATATTCTAAAAAACCTATATCTGCTCAAAAATTTCCATCAAAATCGCTTCAGTCACTTGTCACTTCTAGTCACTTGCCAGTTTAACCTATCCAAACAAAAAAACATTTGAATTTTATTTCTATGTATAGATTACTTATATGCCAATGAACGCGTGTCTTCGATTATGAACGTATATAATTTATATTAAATAATATTTATACAAATGTAAAATTGGTGCGTAGAATTAAGAATTAACTAGAATAGACAGGTACAGATGCACAACGATAACATTCGATGTCGAGCTGTGGTAGCGCGCGGACGTATTGTTAAAGTTGTTATAATGTCACGATTTGTTTCAGTTGTCCTATTAATTATTGACTCTACTAGTAATTATTGTTACAATGAAAGGATTAATAAGTCAAATTATTTTCTTCTGTAATATTATTAAGGAAGATATATTATTTTAAATAAAGCAATATAACTATATTATTACTATTACGGGCGAATGATTGAAGTTCTAAAAATGTCTATCGATCCCGTGGTGTCTTTCGACCGATATGTAATCTATTTTTATTGGCAATTTCAAGTTTCAGCTTTTTCACATAATAACTGTGTTTTAGTTGAGAGATGCGATATTTTAAAAACGGTATATTTAACGAAATTGTAGCTAATATGATTGTCTATAACTATTTATTTTAATTTCTTTGCAGTGCTATTTTTTAGTTCTAAACTCCATTAAGCGCAATTACTATGCTAATGCCACATTATCGGGTGAATAATTCTGTTGGATTGTCGCGATAATAGTTCTTTGTCGGCATTCGGGGATGTGTAGAACGAGTGCCGATTATTCCTACAAACTTCGATACTTCCATTTTCATGACAAATCATGTAAATTTTTTGAAAGATCAGATTTAAAGCCATCGCGATAGGGTAACAAATAAATAATTATTGCACCTTTATAGTATTCTAATTTAAAATTATTGCTGGATGCATATGTGGTTTTGTGATTTGAAAGGTTATCATTACGGTTCTATAAAATTGATTCAGTTCACAAAAAGGTGCGAATTTCAAAGCCCTCCCGTAAGAAGTTTTACTTAAAAAAAAACTGGATAAGAAAAGCGAAAACAGTTTGAAACACTCACGCCTACAAGATTTGAGTTTCACGTGTAACAAAATTCGTTTACCTGTTTCATTTCAAGACGTAAATTTTGTTCGGAAACTAAAGTTACTTGTTCATATATTTCTCGTAACTTTAAGTTAGTCTCAACATAAAGTACTAAGTAAATCTTAACAACATTTTATTATTTTCTATTACCTAATCAAAAGACCCAGGATCTTATGCAGAATGTATATACAATATAAAATAAATAGCTGTGTCTTGTGATGTTACACACATGATTACACATGATTCATATTTTTCTGCCCGTGGCTTCTAAAACTCTGTACTGCGCCATATGACTAGTCCGCGCTTTTACTTCATGTTTGCCTTGCATACTTTTTGATCTGTAGTCTGTACTATAATTGCTTCACTTGCAAGAATCGTGGTGCGATGTGAAATAGTCTATAACGTTCCTCAACAAAGAAGCTATGATATGCAAAAAGAGTTTTTCAAATATCTATTGTCTGTCTCGACATTTATTCTATAGATACTAGCTGTACCCGCAGCTCCGCACGCGTTTTTTTTAAATCGTATTTATGAATTATAAAATTGTGAGACTATGTACAATTATAGAAATGTTCTTTAAAAGCAATTGTAAGTACGACACGCACGCCTCGTATAGTAACATGTAACGTGTACATTAGATACA
Source organism: Antheraea yamamai (assembly GCA_036509395.1). Lineage (NCBI taxonomy): Eukaryota > Metazoa > Arthropoda > Insecta > Lepidoptera > Saturniidae > Antheraea > Antheraea yamamai. Next base: position 1,826,687 of record AP028442.1, read on the forward strand.
TAAATACTAACAGCGTGCCAAATGAGGTTTGTCATCAGCAAAATATTTGTAGCCTTAACCCACCATATAACTACCTCAGTGCTCACTTACACTGTATACGGAACTAATGAGACAATAATTTAAAATATTATTATAAAGATTAACATTTACATTACATTTAATATGCATTGCCATTATAATTAAGATTTTGTGACTATACAAAAAATAAACGCTTGTCTGTTTGTATTATGGAACTCTTTACGTAATAGAGTATAGTAAGAGCTCTATATCATTAACGTTATTAATAATTATAATCTCGAATTGTAAAAAATAAGCTGAGAATTATTTCTTTTATTAAAAATAAAGAATGGGTTGAAATCTTGCTAAATTTCATGCAGACAAAGTTGCGGGTAACAGCTAGTTTAAAATAGAATAACCTCAATTACTTTTTATAAAGTTCGCTATCTACCAGTGCAAGTCCCGTGAAAATAGGTCTAACCGTTTTGGTGATAGCACAGCGGGCGAAGCCACGGTTAACAGCTAGTCTAAAGTAAAATATACTAAATTAGTTTTTATAATGTCCGCTATCTGCGAGTGAAAGTCCTGTAAAAATCAGTTGAACCGTTTTGGAGATAGCACTGCGGGTGGAGCTACGGTTAACAGTTAGTTTAAATTAAAATATACTAAATTACTTTCTATAATGTCCGCTATCTGCCGGTGAAAGTCTCGTGAAAACTAGTCTAACCGTTTTGGAGATAGCACTGTGAGCAAAGCCACGGTTATCAGCTAGTATAAACTAAAATTGTTTAAATTACTTTTTGTAAAGTCGGCTATCTGCCAGTGAAAATCCCGTGAAAATCGATTTAACCGTTTTGAAGATAACACTGCAGACAAAGCCACGGTTCACAGCTAGTCTAAATTAGAGTAGCCTAAGTAACCCGCTGTAATTTCTCCTATCTGCCAGTGAAATTCCCGTCAAAATCAGTCTAGCCATTTTGGAGATTAGCCCGAACAAACAGACAGACAGACCGACAAAAATTTTAAAAATTGCATTTTTGTTATCAGTAGCGTGTATACTTTCACACCCAATCAGTAAAAAAATGTTATTTTGATATTACATACAGACACTTCATTTTTATTATATGTATAGAAGATAGATAGATATAGATAGAAGATTATCTATACTAATATAATAGGTCTTTACCTATGAAATTGCCGTTCTGCAGTACTGGCCATTTCAAATCAAAATAATTTTTGTTTGGCTAAGAATTCTAATTTCAAATTAATTTTATTTTAAAAACATGGAATTCTTTTTCCAAAAGTAATCATTTTTTTATTGATTAGTGTTACATTTTCATCGCATTTCAATCTTTTTTGTCATCATGGATACGTTAAAAATTCGAGTAATTTTGTAATATGAATACCGTCGTGGCAGCAACGCGGCACCAGCGGCACGCAACATCAACGACGTTTACGGAGCTAACACTACAAACCAACGCACCACCTGTTATTGGTTTGCTCGCTTCCGTTCTGGGAATTTCGACCTGAAAAATGAACCTCGCGGTCGTCCGAAGACTTTGGTCGACAATGACGAATTAAAGGCGATTGTGGAAGCTCATGATATACAATCTACGGCTGAATTAGCAGCAGCTTTCGACGTTACCGTCAAAACAATATTGGTCCATTTGCGTCAAATTGGCAAGGTAAAAAAGCTTGACAAATGGGTGTCCCACGAACTCAATGATCGCCAGCGCAAAGTACGCGTCGACACGTGCCATGCACTAGTCAACAGATACACAAATGAAGGAATTTTGAGCCGCATTGTTACCTGCGATGAAAAATGGATTATGTTTGATAACCGTAAGCACTCAGCAAGTTGGTTGGATCCTGGTTCAGCACCTAAACAATGCCCTAAACGAAAACTTACCCCTAGAAAAGTGATGGTCACTGTTTGGTGGTCTAGCGTCGGTGTGATTCATCACAGCTTCTTCCCAAACGGGGTGAGCATTAATGCAGATGTGTACTGTGAAGAACAGAACACAATGATGAAGAAGCTGGCACATCTCCAACCAGCATTGGTCAATCGCTCGTCTCCGCTGCTCCTGCACAACAACGCGCGACCTCATACTGCACAGCAGACGGTCTCCAAGTTGCAAGAACTGGGGTTGGAAGTTCTCCGTCATCCGCCCTACTGACCAGACCTTGCGCCTACAGACTACTACTTTTTCCAGAATATAACTCCTTGGCGGGAAAAAAATTCAATACCCGAGAGGCAGTACAGAATGCCTTTGAAGACTTTGTTGCCTCCCGTCCAGCTGATTTCTTTAAGAAGGGCATCAATAAACTGCCACTGCGTTGGCAAAGATGCATTGATTGCATGGGTGATTAGGTCGATTAATACATGAAAAAAAAATCGTTTAATTTTTTTCATACAAAACGGCTATTTCATAGGTAAAGACCTAATATAAAGCTGAAGAGTTTGTTTGTTTGTTTGTATGGTTGAACGCGCTAATCTCAAGAACCACCAGTCCGATGTGTAAACTTATGTCGGTATTAGATAGCTCATTTATCGAGGAAGGTTATATATAGGCTATATATCATCACGCTATGACCAATAGGAGCTGAGAGCTTTCGTTGCATATTAGAGTTAGCCCAAAGTAACTATTCTACGCAAAAGAAGTCGCGGGCAGAAGCTAGTTAGTTAATATATTCGAGTGTAACCTAACTTCTTTAAATGTTTTTCCTTATTTAAACTTTAAGTACCCATGAGTTTTCCTTAGAATATACACAAAAAAAAAGTTGTAAACAGGTGAAATCAAATCAAGTAATATTTCATATGAAATCCCAAGCGACAGTATTTCCTTTTGCTAAGCACAGAGGGAACGATACGGGACCCTTTTAGTTCTTAGCAATAAATCAACCCCTAATGGGTTGTAAGGCTTTTCAGGTTTCGTCTCTCTCGATATTTGTAAAATATGTACTTACCGTATTTACGTGAATTGATAAATAGTCAACGTTTGGATTATTTTTCAAGATCGTGACGAGGCAATTATGGGCTTCTAACTCTACGGGCTGTATCGAGGCATTTCCCTAATTGTAAGAACTGGCATAATTTTTAATTGAAAGCTATTTGTGACGGATTAGGACGCCATATATCAACCTTGACTTAGATAACCTATAAGAATAAGATATGTATTATTATAATGTAATAGAATGTGATCCTTTTATTACTCCAATTAAGGCAGTAAAACAAGCGGTCATCAAATCATTCTTTGACACGAGTGCTTAACATGTAACTATTTCTGTGCGTTATTATTATTCTTCATTCGGCACTTAATATCTTCTTGTTACTATTTCGTTGTCTACTAGTAAATATCTTTAATTAGCTTTAATTTGATTATTGCGTTTTGAATTGCGTACTAAAAGCTGTTGACATTCCTTCGAATAAATAAATAAAATAAATTATTTGATGTTAGATTCATGCTATCAGTGACAATATGAAATGAGACTTCATCTTTCAATCTTCCATTGTACAGGTATTTTAATATCCAAAGGAATATGGCCTTTAACATAATATGCGAAATTCAGTACAAGGTCGTGAATATTTTTAGCGCTAATAGAATTGGACTTTTAGCAAATTTCGTTGGGTGCTCGTCCTGGGAATTCATGCTCGCCTGTTATCTATGAATAGACGTCTGAAGTCTCAAATACAGTGGCAATTTTTTTATTACTTAAGTGGGTATTTTAGCTATTTGCTAATTCATTAATAATAGTAAAAAATTTGGATAGAATACATAAAATATATGGCTCATGACCCATAAATAAGCAAGTAGTTATTATATTTCAAGCCGTTGTATGGATCAGTTGGTTTTAGTGTTTATTAACCTACCTGTGTTCACGGGTTCGCATGAAACACAAAACTATTTTAAGTTTTTTTTTTTTTAATAAAGTGGTTTGAATGAAACTTTGTTTTTTTTTTTAAACCTTAATAGGCTTTAGTATTTGATCTGAATCTCATCTGATGCTAAATAACGATGTGGTCTAAGGTGGTAAACATGCTAAACCGAGAGGAGCAGCTCAATTGCAACTGCCAAAACACACCAGCAGGTGCTTAGCGACAGGTTTTCAACTTTAGGGTCGTAGCTAGCCAAGCGGACTTATAAAAACGCACTACCACCATACAATGCATGCAGGAAATATATCAAATTAATGTACTATATTATATATCTTAAAATACCTACAGCAAGTTCCTCGATAGTATCAATATCACTCATACTACTCCCATACCTACATGACGAAACTTGACCTACTTGTCGCAATAAAAACTAACCTCAAAGTTAACATGGATAAAGGTGCAGTTGGCATACCATCATTACACCAATAATGACTGGAATTAAGCGTTCCCAAGCTCCTTGAATGTATATAAAAACTGCGGACCCAGTTATTATGCTGCGTCTATCATCACTCTATCGTCACTTAGAGCGATAGTTTGTAATATATGTCGATTATTCTCACACCTATATTTATTGCCACCATAGAGAAAACTTCGTGTCGATACACACAGGTATCGGTATTATTAAAAAGTAACGGATTATTTGCGGCATTACTTTGACCAATATACCTATAAACCCTTATTCAAACTATAGATACGTTGAGCATTAAATGTACATTAATAATGTCCTTTATAACATAATGTTTCAATGTATATCTAAGAAATTAAGGCAAAATTCAAATTACGCGCAACAAAAAAAATTGGTTGTCTGTAAAGTCGGTTTGCGGACGATGATTTTAGGTGATAACGACTCGGATGCATCGGCCGATAAAGTGGAAGAGAGATAGATACGTCACAAGCCTAACTTCTAACCTCTCTATCGCTTGTTCCGCGCTCTCGCTTGCACGCTCGGCTCAGGGGGAGCGTAACAATTACTCATGCTTTTTCTTGCGTGCAGCCGGCGTTCATCGATTTCGATACGTCAACACTTGTTTGGATGACAAGATTTACCAAAAATTTTAGACTTTGACTTTGATGAACTATTATTATCAAAGTGACAAAAAGGGATAGAATACATGCTTAAATATTATTTAAGTTTTAGTGACGTCGGGCATTGAATATAGATTGAAATTGCCCTTTATTTACAGCATATCTCTGTACCTTACAAGGTACCGCAGATTGAAAATTACGCTCAACTAAAATGAAGTTGTTCTGTGACTTACAAAGGTTCTCTGACTTTGATGAACTGTAGGTCAAAGTTCCAAACATAGATCTAAATTATTTAGAAGCTTGTGTCATTGCAGTCGGGATGTGTCACTAGTTTTTGATATGATAAATCTTTAAGGAGTAAATTTACTTAAGTGTATAGTATAGGCATTCAAAAGTTTTAAATTATATCTCGTATATTATTAACAGAACTTAAAATATTGAACGGTTCTACGCGCGCTTCTGAAAGGGATTCCGCTCCCAGTTGTTTAGCATCCGAACAACAAAGAAGAGAAACTTAAAGGGGCCGACCTCCATAAACGAGATTTCAGACTTTCCAGTTAAGTGGATGTTCTTTGTAATATGAAAACTTTGAGAGTTAAGCCAGGAAAGAACTTAAAAACTGTCCTTAAGGATATAATATTATATTACACTTTATCATTATATCGGATATTAACAGATTTTTGTCTAGTTTATTTATAAATTAACTAAATCTGCGAGGTCATACATATATTTGTATCGTTTAAAGTATTAATTTTTTTTTATATTATAGAAGGCAAACGGACAGGTGGGTCTCCTGATGCTAAGTGATCACTACCGTCCAACACCAGGGGAGTCGCAAGTGAGTTGCCAACCTGCCTTGGGGGAGAGGGGGGAGTAAAAAGGGGAAGGGGTGGTAGGTGGACCTCTAGCGCTCTCACTGACCGAACGAAACGCAACAATGCAAGAACTGTTACTTCACGTCGGTTTTCTGTGAGAGGGTGGTACTACCCCGGTCGAGCTGACCCATTAATAGCTTCAGCGTAGCTCTACCATCTATTATATAAATTTAGGTAATGTATTAATATGTAAGACAAAACCATACAAATAGCAACTGACTAATGTCTAAGCCCTTGAGGGCCTTTCTCCTAGTTCTACAAACTAATTACAAAGTACAGGATTATTATTGTTATATCTCGTCGCTTTGGAATCTATATAAATAAGAAAATAATGGTATATCGTTGTACGCGAATCACGCATTACTACTGGGCATATTTTCTTCATTTTTTGTTTATTTTCACTTCTTAGAAATTAAGCCCTTATCTAGATAATATATCAAATAACGTCTTCATCTATATGTATCTATACATATAATAAGAATGTGAATCTAACGTGTCTGTACTTTTTTATTTTTGTGAAAAAAATTGTTGCAGTTACCTTGAAATAAGTAGTAAAATATATTTCAATCATTTTTAGAAATGTCTGTCTCTTTGTTTGAATATGCATCACTACTAAAATACTGCGTTCACGTTAAATTTCACCAAGAAAATCATATCCTCGAGTAATATTTAGTCTTAGTTACATTAAAATCGGTTCACTCTATCAAAAGCTATTTTAATTTTAATGACGACGCGACTTAAGTACGAGAGAGAAGTGGATAAGTAAATGGACTTAGTTTGCATTCAGATAATTTTATTACTCACAGTTTTTTTACGTTAGTTTCGGACGCAGTCGTGAGCACAGCTAGTTTAATAAAAGTTATTAAATTCAAATTCCTTTTTTTGTTTTTTTTTTCGTAGTGATTATAGACTATATACACTATTGGGCAGATGGACCTTCACAGCTTCACCGGACTAATGGGACAAATGCTTATTAACAAGCTCGAATTCGCCAAAGTGGCCGAACCTCGGCTTGGGTTGTTGCCTTGGATGCAACAAGGCAATTCTTAGTAAGCTAAAATAATTAAGTCAATCATACATATACGAATTGGTGAAGCACACATGTGTACCAGCAAGTATGCCTCACGAACTCAAATATGTATTTTGTATCTGACATTTAAACTATGGCTTCTGTAACTACTAGGAGTACAGCGATGTGTATTCTCTTGCCATACAGAACTGGGCTAAGCGGTGTAGTACGCAGGACATCGCAAACGAAACTGCGAGTATCAGCCATTCATTAATATATGATAAGCTGGCGTTTCGATGTCTCTCCACATATGGAGCCTTTATCCAACACCGTGACATAAAACACCATATTTTATACATATGTATTATGAAAATGGAAGAAAGATTTTGTCTAAGATAAAGTCCTTATATTGTGCTAAACATATTTTCCGTGCGTTTTTTGTATATAATTCAGATGTTATTGTCATATGTAAGTAGATCGCAATACCGAGCTCTGAGCTTCTTTACAACGGTCAGTTTTCGCCTTCTATGGACTGAGCGCTGATGGATCCTTTTTTTTGTGTATCTTTGTTGGACCTTTCAACTGAATAACAAACAGTTTAGTAATAACTGTATGTATGCGTGTATTGCGTTGCACCGTAAGAACGAGCTACAAAAATCAGGTTAGTTGTTTGCCTTTTATGGATGTATTTACTAGCTATAGTCCGTGATTGTGTTCTTGGGACTTTGTGGAACTACCTATTTTTATATAGTGCGAGCAACTAAATTAGAGTACATAGAATAAATTAAACTTTTTCAACGCTATTTTTATTTATTACAGTTAATACTGTAAAAAAATGAATCTGAAAAATTTTCACGTCAATGAACTAATCGAAAACTCGTTAAGTTTGGAAAATATTCTTTTTAACATCATTAAATCTAATTGACGTGCTGTGAAGCGTATCTAGGATAACTTCACAGACGAAAATGTTTTACACGATAAAAAAGAAGTGCAAAAAAATCACTCTGTATATAAAAACTTTACGTCTCGTTACGAATCGAATTTACTTCATAAAGTTATAAAATATATTGGATTGAACAGAGTAAACGAAGAACTAATGAAGGACGCTATAAAATATGATTTAGGGATGTTATCTATTTCAATATAAGTTTTATTTTTCTATTTCACTTAATTAATACTTAATTATGTTTATTTCTAGAAATCCTACGTTCTTACATTTATATATTACAAGTTCATAATTGAAAGTCATATGTTTGTATGTAATTAAAATTATATTATCTTGTTGGACAATTTGGCGGCCATTTTGATTTATTTACCGCCCTTGCGTCTACATAACTCAGTGATTATAGCAACATATAAGACTAACTTAAATAGATCGACAATACGGGTATATTAGATATATATAATAAAAGATTTAACACGTATTGTTCGATAGTTTATAGCTTAAAACTTTAATTACTTTCTTATATAGTCTAAGTGAGCACTGAGGGTGATATATTGTAGGTTAAAGTTCCAGGCATGTTGCTGATGATAAATCCCATTCCATTCGATACACTGTTATTATTCACATTTCTAATGTATACGTTACATGTTACAGTAGATGGCGTGCGTGTCGTACTTACAAATGTTTTTGAAAAAGCATCTCTATAATGTACAACATCTACTCATAATTTCACATTTTTAATACATTTTAAAAAAGCGCGTTCGGAGCTGCGGGTAACAGCTAGTATTATTATAAAATTAACCTACAATTTGACCAGTTGATTTCAAAGTGCATGTAAGGCATGCAACGTCAGTCATGTTAAAAATATTGAAAAGATAAAATATTGGAACGTAAGAGTGACGGACATTTCGACGGATGTCTAAATGACTTTTCCATTTATATGTGTGTATATGTTGTGTAAAATTTGAGCAGTAGTGTGAGTAATGTATATTTTAATTAATTTAATATGCTTGTAATGCATTTTATATAAAAAAACAGCTTTCTGCACTTCTCCTCCATATAAACTTTAACTATGCAAAATTTCACGTTCATCCGTTTGTCATATTCCCTTAAAAAGGGGTACAAAGTTTTAGCTTCACGTATTAATATATATGATACTATCTGTGGCCGCGACTCCGTCCACGTGGAACGTAATGTAAAAAAACAGCGACTAATAAAATCTTCTGAATGTATGAAGTCCATTTACTTATATATTTTTCTCTCGTACTTAAGTCGCGTCGTCATTAAAATTACAATAACTTTTGATAGAGTGAACCGATTTTAATAAAAGAAAGACTAAGTTATTCTCAAGGATATGCTGTATAAGTTTTTATCGTAAACCTAGTACTTTAGCAGTGATGCGTGGTCGTACAAACAGACAGACATTTCTAAAAATGATTGAAATTTTTTTTAATACTTATTCCTAGACGCCTGCAACAATTTTTTTCACTAAAATCGAAAAAGTACAGACACGTTAGTTTTACACTCTTATTATATATATACCTATAGATATAGCTATATATTTTATTTCGTTTCATTTTTGTTAGTTTTACCTTGGCATTTCTAATATTGAAATAACTAAGATTGTAGTATGCATTTATAAAATTAAACATACACAATATAGAAACTTTCAGGTTTTATATAAGTAAATTAACTGTAGCTGCGGCGTCGCTTTTGTGTATTACAAACGTTTTAAACATAACTCGTCTCATTTAGTTAGATTTATGTTACTATGGACTATTGAAGTCACACTTCTTGTGGGAGGGCTTTGAAATTCTTATCGGCAACCTTTTTGTCTGACGAAAATTGGTGGGGGTAAGCACTATGTCGGGTAGAATGTTGAAAACACCGGTTCTCGTCCGATCACCGAAGTTAAGCAACGTCGGACGCGGTCAGTACCCAATTGGATGGATGAGCGCCTGGGAACACCGCGTGAAGTTGGATTGTTGTATTTTTTTAACCGAAATATTTCCCTGTTATACTGAACTTTCACTTCTATCGTGTTTTGTACACCCTATTTTTAATTATTTCTATTTCAAACTGTTTAATCATTCAAGTAACATATTCTAACAGAATGGTAGATATTGTCTATCGATTTCATTTACTTATAATCTAATAACTCGCTTCGTATATTACTGAATGTAACAAAATATACAATGAAATGTGGCTAAAGAATACATATATCATTTAAAAAAAATGTACATCAAATCCACAGTTTTGTAGCCGGATCTTGCCTTTTGTAAAATGTAATATCATTGCTAGAGCTGTTCATGAAAATAACTATTCTATTCGTAAGTAAATAAAGATAATATTTGTTATATAATATTACTTTAAACTACTGTGGAAAATTTGCATACAACAATCTTATAGCGAAATGGATTTCGACGTATCGAACTACGCGAGTTCAAATTCTACACTGAGTCTTAATTGTCCTTGAACAAAACATCGTTAAACAGCGACAGTATGGTTGCATTGTCTAGTGGCCGCCTGAATGGCTGCCAAGTTTAAATTGAAAATCTGTCTTTAAACGTGAACGCTGCTGATGTCTGGAAATAACATCCCTCTCTGTGCATCTACCAAGAACGAATGTGACTTTAATGTGTTTCTATGAAAATATGTACGATGAAAGGTAAATCAAGTCGAGATTTTTGCCGGTTCGTTTCGATGATTGTCTTGTTTTTTGAACCGGTGGTAGTTTTTACATTCATAGGCATCTTCTCTAGGCCTAAACTGATAATGAATAATGTATGTATGAGTTTAATTATGATTCAGTATTTATGTCTGAAGTCGTGGTGGTCTAGTGGTTTGACCGGTGGAATATTAAGCCGATGTCCGAAGGTTCGAAGCCCGGTATGTACCAACAAATTTTTCGGAATTCACGTACACAAGCTATTATTGGTTTCAGCATGAATGGGTCGGCTCGCCCGGGGTACTACCACCCGACCCACAGAAACACCGACGCGAAGTGAAGTAATAGTAAGCGACGAGTAACACACCTCCCCTCCCCCTTCTCCAAACACAGGGTGGCAACGCACTTGCGAGTCTTCTGGTGTTGCAAGTGTCTATGTACGGTGGTAATCACTTAACATCAGATGACCCACATGTTCGTTTGCCTCCTATGATATAAAAAAACAAAATTGGTAACACTATCGTCTGACGGTGAAGGAAAACATCGTGAGGAAACCTGAACCTGAGAAACGTTCTTATAGTACTACTGTATGAGGGAAAACATAGAACTGTGGATATTGTAGTGGATGTTACCTTGCACTTCCGCCTGGAATTGATTGACCACTACTATGTATCACTGCAACAAATAGCATTTTTTACTAAAACGGTCAATCAATTCCGGGCGGAAGTGTAAAGTAACGTCTACTATAATATATAATGATGGAATCCCCAAACTAACGCATTCTTCAATCAAATATATCAAGCTTCTTAGCATTTGAAATCACCAATACGTCGTGGGTTGACGCGGTGAGTATACCCATACCTATCTTCGGGAAGAGGCCTTTAGCCTGCAGTATTTTTCTTACAGGCTATCCGTCACTCTCACTGACCAAACCAAACACAACAATGCAAGCGCTGTTACTTCACGTCGGTTTTGTAGCACCCCGGGCGAGCCGACCCATTTATGCTGAAACCAGTAGTAACTACAGCGTGGCTCTACCACCTACAAAAATATAAGTGCGATTACAATGAAACAGATCAATATCCTGTTGAATATTGCCTAATGGCATTCACAGTTTCACTAGGCTTTAGAGCGAGCGCTTGTTTCACTCGGCTGTAATAGCAACTAACTAGGTTATACCTATTTAACTTATTCACAACATCTTTTATATTTATTCACGAAATTCAGTTAATTATGATATATAAAAATACAAAAAAAAATAATTGAGGCAGTCATAAGGAACGTCAACAAAAGTAAAAACTCAATACGATGGAGTAACTGTGTTCTCTTTTGAATTTTTAAGTTAATTAAAGTGTGAATTATGTAATTAATCTTAATATATATATTTCTTGTGTGCGTGTGTATGTGACTGAACTCCTCCTAAACGACTGGACCGATTTTGATGAAATTTTTTGTGTGTGTTCGTGGAGATTCGAGAATGGTTTAGATTCACAATTGGACCCGGCAGGTGGCGCTGCGATCGACTTTTAGGATTTTTTTTGTTTTCAAGGCAGGACAACGTCCGCCCGGTCCGCTAGTAATTATATATATTTTTATACAGTTTATTAATTAATCAAGCACATGATGAGCTGTACAATCTATAATAATGCTGGTTTGACGCAAGCTTAATACGGTCAGTCACGCTTCCTAGCATGTCGCTGATGCGAAACCATAAGTATAAACTTAAGCCCTGCGAAAAAAAACCGCTTGACGCGCCTAAAGAAATATTCACTGCAAAAATGAAACCATGAAAATACTAAAATAACTTCGTTCTCATTCACCACATAGTTTTAATATCAGGTTTAACTGCGATCTAACGGTAGCCGTAAAAATAATGTAATTCGAATAGGTTGTAGAGGAACTAAACCAGACCACCTATTAGTATATATTTGAAAAGGTTATTATCCTGTACCACGTCTCATCGGTACAATTAGAAGGGGTAGTTCGTTTGATTGCTTCCCTACGCGTGTACTGTGAATGCGACAAAACTGAATACTTCATACAAGTGGACGCCGGGGTGCGATCAGCGCGACTGTTTTGCATAAAATCATTCCGCTTTATCGCTGTAAAGCTTTACAGAGAAAGCGGGTGGTGATATGAGTTTTTATGTGTTTTGACATATTTTGCTTAAATCGCTTTTGTTTACCGAATGAACTAAAATGACTATAAAATAAAAATTCACTAACATTTTATACATAATGAATTTTTCGATTAAGTTATTTTTCGAACGAAGTTTGTTAACGCAGCTTGCAGTAGAAGTTGACTGGTAGACATTATCACGTAAGAAAAAAGCGTTATACCTGCTCCGTATGACTTTTTCTATTACATGCGAGTATAGAAATTCAAATAGACGAGCATTGTGCACTTTTGTAATAACCTATACAATATTATAAAGAGGTAAAATTTGTGAATTTGTGAGTTTGTGACGTTGTAGGGAGTAATCTCAGGAATTACTGGTCCTATTTGGAAATTTATTTCAGTATTATATAGCCCATTTATTGTGCAAGGTTATAGGCTATATCATAGTTACACCATCACACTAAGACCAATAGGAGCGGAGCACGAATAAAGAATGTATCATAATCATGGTTTTTTTCCTCCTGAAAGCTTCCGCTGCGTGTTAGCGTTAGCCCAAAGTAACTATTTCACGTGAACGGCTGAGTGCCTTAAGTGCTCGCCTTAGTAGTCCGGTGAAGCTGTTAAGACCTTGCTAGGTCAATAGCGAAATCAGTTCGAGAAAAAAAAAGCGGACGAAGTCGTGGGCAGAGGCTAGTAGTTAATACTTGTTTTTTATGCAATTTATAACGTACCATATTATATCTATCTATACATATAATAAAACTGTAACTAGGCCAAATCTGTACAATAAATATTTTTTTGAAAATTATAATCAGAGTGGACTTTGTTATCGATATTGAAGCCAAAAATAATCCTTTTACAACTATCTTATCTTCTTCTTCTATCTATATCTATCTATACTATAATAAAACTGTAACAAAGCCAAATCTGTACATTAAATATTTTTTGAAAATTTTGATCGGGATAGGCTTTGTTATCGCTATAGAAGCCAAAAACAATTTACAATTTTTGTCTGTCTGTCTTTCTGTCCCTGTGAACACGCATCACGCTGAAAGTACTGAACCGATTTTAACAAAACTTGACACAGTAATAACTAATATTACAAGATTACATTTAGGATACTTTGTGTTCCATAAAACGCAAGGGGTTCTCCAGAATAACGAAAGACAAAAAATTGTAGTTAATGTAACTAGACTTTTTTGCGACACCTTAGTACAACAACCAGCAACGTTGGAAGAACGAGAATTTTAGAAAATCTGGTCCTTTAATATGAAGATATATTATGCCCTTCCACACAGGATTCAGGATACCTGGTAGCCGGTTAACGTTGTGTTTTTTAATGCGCATCACACCTTTACAGGTCAAAATTTTGATTTGTAAATAACTTTAGAAACAATTTTTTCGGTAACTTTTTAACGCTATTAAAAACATTAATTTATCACTGCCAGACAATTCTGTTATTGACAATAATGTGCCCGATGATATTCTTTATAAATAAAATAATTCATTTCAAACAATTTTATTTTTTCCATTGCAAAGAACATATTTCATTTTATTAACCATCATGATATTGAGATTTCACCGTAAACAATGGAAAACAACGATAAACGAAGACATATGACTTTGGACTGACGCCATCTTGAATACATGCGTCTATAGCAGGCGCTTCCAAAATTATCGCTATCTTAATCATGCAGCCAGTGATGCACTAAACTATAGCTATAGCTAAGTTAATCTATACATATTATTTTTAATTTTCCCTCTTTTATGGCTAAATAAAATAATATTAAAATATTCTTGTTATCTTAGCATGGTTTGTACATTTTTTTTTATTTACAAAAAATAGCATCGGACACATTATTTTTAATAGCAAAAATGTCTGGCAATAATAATTTCATGTTTTAGTAGCGTTTCAAAGTTAGTGAAAAACAAAACTTACTAAAATTACATAAAAATCAATATTATTGCCTGCAAAGGTGTGATATGGACTAATAAACGTTTACCGGCAGCCAGGTATCCCGCACGCTGTTCGGAAGAACATAACGATATATAAAAAACTGGCTTATTCAAATTCCTTGTTGAAACCGTTGCTAGCTCTTAGAAGAATAGTTACAGGCAAGTGACAGTTGACGCGTCGTGCTCATATCTTTTTAATATTTATATTTTTTTCAATACCATGGAGTGTGAAAAGTTTTAATACAAGTTGAAAATAGTTATGATATCATTCAGTGTTTTATTTATCATTATTTATTTTATGAATATATTTTATCGTTTAATTTACAATTTTACTCTATCAACTTGATATTTTAAAATGTAAACTATACTGACTGTATAGTAAACGTCTACAAAAAAGGGAAAGGAACTTCGTTCCAACTGGGGATCCATATACCTCTCAAGCTTTTTTTACATTACCGCCAATATATGTAAGTTAGTTTTTACTTTAATTGAGCCCGGTAGATGATGCTACGAACGGGTTGTACGCTTATTTTAAAAGATTTCTCACATACCATCTGGGTATATGTTTGAGTGAGTCCCTTGATCGTTTGGATTTACAATTAGAAACGGTAGGTGTGGCTGCAGTCAGGTTTTAAAA